>AWVX01044751.1:0-176030 GCA_000500245.1 Cronartium ribicola 11-2
GCGCTCACCGCTCGGCGCTCCGCCTGAAGCTCCGCGTCCGCGCTCACCGCTCGGCGCACCGCCTGAAGCTCCGCGCCCGCGCTCACCGCTCGGCGCACCGCCCGAATCCCCGCGCCCGCGCTCACCGCTCGGTGCTCCGCCCGCAAACCCGCGCCCGCGCTCACCGCTCGGCGCTCCTGAAGCCCTGCGCCCGCGCTCACCGCTCGGCGCACCGCCTGAATCCCCGCGTCCGCGCTCATTGCCTGTCGCTCCGCGTCCGTCGCCTGCCCAAGCACGGCCTTTCGATGCACCTTTGCCGCCAGCTGTTGCCGTACCGCGCCTGCCGCTTGAAGCTCCGCGACTTCCGCCTGCAGCACCGCGTCCTCCGCCGGAACGGCCTGCTCCGCCAGTTCGCGCTGATCCTTCTCGCGTACGTTCCTGCCTTACTCCTTGCTTCAGCTGATCAACAACTTCACCGCTTGCTCCGCGTTTGCGAAGCGTCATATCAATGCCTTTCTCAATAATCTGAAGGTTGCGTCCATCTCTGACAGTGGCAAGAGTCACAGCCATGCCTTTTTGGCCAGCGCGTCCTGTTCTTCCGATTCGGTGTATATAGCTTTCTGCATCAGCCGGGATGTCATAGTTGAACACATGGGTGACCCCTTCTACATCAAGACCCCGCGCGGCAACATCCGTAGCGACGAGCAGTTGAATTTTCGCATCGCGAAATCGCTTCATGACTTGCTCGCGCTTTGCTTGCGATAGATCGCCGTGCAATTCATCCGATGCATAGCCTTTAAGCTGCAGTGCTTCGTTAAGCTCGCTTGCGCGTTTCTTAGTGCGGCAAAAAATCATGGCAAGGAAAGGGCGGAATTCATCAATACATTGAATTAAAGCATCCTGCTTACCGCGATCGGAAGTCTGAATGACAAGCTGAGTAATATCTTTTACTGTTACTTGTTTCGTTTCAATCTTTACTTCTTGGGGGGTGCGCATATATTGTTTAGCGATATTACGGATAGGCTGCGGCATCGTAGCAGAGAACAGCAGCGTTTGGCGGCGAGCAGGAATTTGGCTTAATATTTCTTCGACATCAGGAAGAAAGCCCATATGCAGCATTTGATCCGCTTCATCTAATACGAGCATATTGACCTTATGCAGCTCAATAGATCCGCGTCTCAAATGGTCGAGAAGACGGCCTGGCGTAGCGACGACAATATGTACGCTGCCTTCCAATTTACGCAGCTGCCGTTCGACATCTTGCCCTCCGTATGCGGCTAAGACACGAGCGCCCACTACCGGGGCCAGCTTTTGAAGCTCGCTTGTTATTTGTATAGCAAGTTCACGGGTAGGCGTTAATATGAGCCCTTGGATGCTCGATTTTTCCGTGTCGATGGTTTCCAGCATCGGCAGCGCGAAAGCAAGCGTTTTTCCGGTTCCGGTCTGTGCTTGGGCAATAACGTCTACTCCGCTGAGCAGCAGAGGAATGCTGTCCGCTTGAACAGGTGTCGGAACGGCGATACCAAGTTCTTTTAATGTGTCTATCAATGCATTGCGAATGCCCAGTTGGGCAAATGACTTCGTCATGATTTTCTAGCTCCCTTATACTTTTTTCCTATATAGATGAAACTATTCTTTCAGGCGATGTGTGATGGAGCACATAAAAGCACAAAAAAGTTCATTATAGGTAGATACGTCCATTGTACAGGAAGACTTAACCAAAACAAAGGGGAGGCAATCCCTCGCGTCTCTGCCATGACGTTCGGAACAGCCTCCATAGCCGCATGAATGCGGTAGTTCATGATTCTTATTTCTGCGGGAGCATTTGTGTGCCGAAGAGTTCTTCAACCATAACGTTAAATTCTTTTACATAAGGGGTGAGGGGGTGGCCTTTCCAGCTTTCTTGCGCATAATTGTTCATCGTGTTAACGAATTTGCGGTGAGCGGAAATGAAAACATCCTGAATGCCTGTATCGCTGGTACGTATAGTTTGAGCTATTTTTTGCTTTAGCGCATGCGATAGTTGATCATGATTTTGAACGGTTTCCGCGCCATTTTTGCCTGTTGCAACATCATTAGGATTTACTAGGTCTGATTGGGGCTCATCTGAGTTATAGATGCCGATATTCGTGCCGCCGTTATTCGTTTCTTTACGTGAGGAACGCGTACCGATTCCTGACTGATCCAGCGTAATGGCAACATAGGCGTTACGATCCGTCTTCATAACATAAGCGCTGTTGATACCGGGGAGATTGGCAATTCCATTGGAAAGGTGTTGATTGAAATTAAGCTCTTTGTTGTTGTGCTGAATAGTGCCCTGGAGCTGTCCGACTTGATACAACCTTGGCCCTGTATTTTCGCTTAAAGCTTTTGTTCTCGAATAGTTGGAACCGTCATCGTTCAGAGGGGTCTGATAATTGGCATATAAACCCCAGGTTAAGGCTAAGGCTGCTATGAGAGATAAGACTAAAAATCGATTGAAACTTAACATGCTTAAAGTTCCCCTTCCTTGATTTAGCTGCCTTTTTTTTGTGCAGTAGGAGAATAGGGATCTCCATAAGGTATAGTTCTATTTTTTTAAAAAGCATGGAAATTTATTCGCAGTGTTTTGGTTAAAATAACAAAAGCTTCTAAACATTGTGGTTTGAAGAAGTACATATGTGTATAACCGATGTTGTTTTTCAGACCTTTTTTAGCAGAACAAAGTGTTATTTGGGATAAAAATGGAATGAATATGAGTAAGATAATCAAGGCAACGGGTGGCTTTAAGAACAATTTGTGAACATCAGCCGACACGTTCGCAGATCGATTGACAAAAAAGGTGGACGAATTTATATTTAGTAAGTGTAATTAGCCCGGATTGACAAGGGTTGCGGGTTCGTGGTAAAAATAATGGTTTGAAAAAGTGGGGTTGATGAAGAAAATGAGTCGTTTGAAAAAGCTTTGGCGTCTAGTCCCCCTGTTTGCGGTGATGACGTTTCTGTTAACCGGCTGCGGCAATCCGCAGTTATCCGCTTTGGATCCGAGAGGTCCGGTAGCCAAAGAACAGCTATGGTTAATGAAATTTAGCTTGTCCATTATGCTTGGAGTAATGGTAATCGTATTTGTTCTCTATTTCTATGTCCTGATTCGCTTTCGCAAACGGAAGGGCCAGACAGGCATTCCGAAGCAAGTTGAAGGCAATCATCTTCTTGAGATCGTATGGACAGTTATTCCGATTATTTTGTTGGTCGTACTTGCGGTGCCAACCGTTACATACACCTTCAAGCATTCAGCGGATCAACGCGAAAACAAAGATGCGCTTCATGTAAAAGTAACAGCGCATCAATTCTGGTGGCAGTTCGAATATCCGGATCTTGGCATTCAAACAGCGCAAGATTTGGTTATTCCGAAAAACAAGAAGATTGCGCTAGAATTAACTTCAGCTGATGTGACACACTCCTTTTGGGTACCGTCACTCGCAGGTAAAGTAGATACGAATACCGGACTGAAGACTATTCTTTATTTACAAGCGGATGAGGTAAACACGTTCAGAGGCAAATGTGCGGAGCTCTGCGGCGCATCTCATACACTAATGAATTTCTTTGTGGTTTCTAAGGAACAAGCGGATTTTGACGCATGGGCAAGTGGCCTTAAAGCGCCGAAAACAGTTCCTGCGGAAGCAGCGCAAGGTCAGGCATTATTTAAAGAAAACTGCATG
Source organism: Cronartium ribicola 11-2 (assembly GCA_000500245.1). Lineage (NCBI taxonomy): Eukaryota > Fungi > Basidiomycota > Pucciniomycetes > Pucciniales > Coleosporiaceae > Cronartium > Cronartium ribicola. The sequence continues at coordinate 3,680 of AWVX01044751.1, forward strand.
GCTTGTCATGCGGTTGACGTAGGCGGCGTTGGTGCGGGACCTAACATGAATGGTTTAGCTTCGCGGACTAAGATCGCAGGATTGCTCGATCATAATGATGAGAATCTGAAAAGATGGATCAAAGACCCGAATGCAGTTAAGCCAGGCAACAAAATGGGTAAAATTCCTGTGACTGATGATCAAATTAATGAAATTGTTAAGTACTTAGATACGTTGAAATAGGCTTATGAAGTAGTTTTCCAGAAGGGAAACTTGAAGGAGGTAAATGCGTTGGCTCACGCTCATACAGTTAAACGCCCTACCGGTCTTATGGATTGGTTGACTACGGTAGACCACAAGAAGATCGGGATCTTATATTTTCTTGCCGCAGGATTATTTTTCCTCGTCGGCGGTTTAGAAGCTTTACTTATCCGTCTGCAATTGATGTATCCGAATCAAGAATTGTTTGTCGGAGACACTTTTAACCAATTGACGACGATGCATGGTACGACAATGATCTTTTTTGCCGCCATGCCGGCTATTTTCGGATTTATGAATGCCATTGTGCCGCTGCAAATCGGGGCGCGCGACGTTGCATATCCGTTTGTGAATTCACTCGGCTTCTGGCTTTTCTTTGCCGGAGGAGTCTTGATGAATACAAGCTGGTTCCTAGGTGGAGCGCCTGATGCAGGCTGGACGGGTTATGCGCCTTTATCGTCCATCGTCGATCCGTCACTCAAATATCCGGGTACAGACTTTTATGTTCTTGGCTTGCAAATAGCAGGCTTAGGTACACTAATCGGCGGGATTAATTTCCTTGTTACGATTATCAACATGCGTGCTCCAGGCATGACATTTATGCGTATGCCGCTATTCACTTGGACGGCGTTCATTACTTCCGCACTTGTATTGTTCGCTTTTCCTGCCATTACGGTAGGTTTGGTGGAATTGATGTTCGACCGTGTATTTCACGGGGCATTCTTCGATGCCGGACGCGGCGGCAATAACGTACTTTGGGAGCATTTATTCTGGATTTTCGGGCACCCCGAAGTTTACATTCTGATTCTTCCTGCCTTTGGAATCATCTCAGATGTCGTTAGTACATTCTCAAGCAAGCGTTTGTTCGGTTACAGCTCCATGGTGTTTGCAACAACGTTGATTGGTTTCCTGGGCTTCATGGTTTGGGTCCATCATATGTTTACAGCTGGTTTAGGTCCAGTGGCGAACTCGATCTTTGCGATTGCCACAATGGCTATTGCGGTACCGACCGGGGTTAAAATCTTTAACTGGTTGTTTACGCTGTGGGGCGGTCATATTCGTTTCACGACGGCGAACTTGTTCGCAACAGCTTTTATCCCAACGTTCGTCATGGGCGGAACGACAGGCGTAATGCTAGCAGTTCCAGCGGCTGACTTCCAGTACCATGATTCATACTTCGTAGTTGCTCATTTTCACTACGTTATTGTAGGCGGTTTGGTTCTGGGATTGTTCTCAGGCTTGTACTATTGGTGGCCGAAAATGTTCGGTAAGCTGCTCAATGAAACGCTTGGTAAAATCCATTTCTGGACATTCTTTATCGGCTTCCATCTGACATTCTTCCCGCAGCATTTCTTGGGACTTATGGGGATGCCTCGCCGTAACTTTACTTTCGATGCAGATGCCGGCTTGTCGGAAGGGAATTTTATTAGTACAATCGGCGCCATGCTCATGGGCGTGGGTATCATCGTGTTTACCATCAACATCATTGCAACTCAACTTAAGAAAACTAGGGATGCTGGCAATGATCCGTGGGATGGACGGACTTTAGAGTGGTCAATTCCATCGCCGGCGCCGGAGTATAATTTCAAACAGACACCTTTAATACGCGGCTTGGATGCGCTTTGGAAAGAGAAGATGGCGGGTAACAAAGAAATGATACCTGCTGAGCCGATCGGTTCGATTCACATGCCGACGCACTCGATTCTTCCGCTAATGATGTCGGTTGGATTGTTTATCGCAGGTTACGGCTTTATGTATCGTAACTACTATGTTGCCGGTGCAGGCATTGCAGTAACCTTTGTTTGTATGCTCATTCGTTCATTGAAGGATGACCATGGTTGGCATATCGAACCGGAAGAACTTGAAAAGGATAAGGGGGCTAAAGCATGAGTGCAGCACATCACGGAACAGCTGGCACGCTGCCGGCACACCCTGAGAAGGCAACCCTTGAGGGGAAAAATAAAGTACTTGGCTTCTGGCTCTTCCTTGGCGGTGAAACGGTTCTTTTCGGATGTTTATTCGCAACGTTTATTGCGCTGCGCAACTCGGTACCGGACGGTCCTACAGGCAAGGAATTGTTCGAGCTTAGCACTGTTGCCATTTCAACCTTTATTTTGTTAACAAGCTCGCTTACCAGCGTATTCGCTACAATGGCTATGCACCAAGGTAAAGTTAACGCCATGAGAATTTGGTTGACGATTACAGTATTGTTTGGCTTAGCGTTCTTAGGACTCGAAATTAATGAGTTTAAAACTTACGTTCATGAAGGTCATGGCTTTACGACAAGCGCCTTCGGTACGTCGTTCTACACACTCGTTGGTTTCCATGGCGCACACGTTGCATTTGGTGTGCTTTGGATCACAACTCTGATTTTGCAGAGCTTCAAAAAAGGCCTTACCCTTGTCACAGCTCCAAAGTTCTACGTAGCCGGGCTGTATTGGCACTTTATTGACGTAGTGTGGGTATTTATCTTCACAATCGTTTATTTGATGGGGAAGGTGGGTCCGTAACATGAGCGAACATACCCATGAAGGTGCACCCCGGGAGCGTCATAAACCGGAAAGTCCTTTAAATCACTATTTGTCTTACATCGTATCAATCGTGCTGACAATGATTGCATTCGCAGCGGTTCTGTATGGTGGACTGGATCATAAGTTTTTACTTATCTTCTTGGTCGCTATGGCTCTTGTGCAAGTTGTTTTCCAGCTTGTTTACTGGATGCACATGAAAGAAAGAGGGCATATGTATGCCGCTGTCGGTCTTGGCTTTGGATTTATCGTTGCAATTACAGCTGTAATTGCGGGCGTTTATTGGATTGGCTGGTAATTGGCATGATAGTGGGGAGAGGCAGCTCTGTTGTTCAGAAGCTTCCTCTTTCTCTTTATATCAAGACCTCTCTTAGAAGCAAAGGAGTGTAACCAAATGGAAAACATGGGACCTGAAGTCACCATGAATTTTTTCAATCTATGGAACCCTGTTATTTTATTGTTCGTTGTCGTCGTCCTTTTGCTTTACATGCGGAGCCTAGTTTGGCGGAAAGAGCGTTATCCAGGTGAAGAGCCGGCTTCCGGCAAGCAAAAAGCGCTTTTCATCACAGGAATGGCTTTATTTTATATCGGCCAAGGCAGTCCGCTTAATTTTATCGGCCATCACTATTTGTTCAGCGCGCACATGCTGCAGCAATCGATTCTTTACTTAATTATGCCGATATTTATTCTCCGCGGTTTACCCGAATGGATGCTGGGTCCGATTCAAAGAAATAAACTCAGCTATACGGTGCTGAGATTTTTCTCCCATCCTTTGATCGCCATTCTGTTGTTTAATACGCTATTCTCGATCTATCATGTGCCATTTGTGATGGATAATTTAATGGCCCATGAGTTCGCACAGTTAGGCTATCATACAGGTTTACTGTTTTGCGCTTTTATGATGTGGATGCCGGTATTTACACCGCTAACCGATCAAGAACCCTTGTCTGGATTGAAGAAGTTGGCCTATGTATTCGCGAATGGTGTTCTGCTCACACCTGCATGCGCCTTAATTATTTTTGCGGATACGCCGATTTATTCGATGTATCTGAATGTTAATATGCCATTCCAGTTTCTGTCTGTATTAGAAGATCAGCAGCTCGGCGGTACATTGATGAAAATCATTCAAGAAATTGTATATGGATGCGTGCTGTTCGTTATTTTCCGCAAATGGTACACCACAGAGCGTAAAGTAGAAGAAGAATTGTCTGACGAGCCTGAAGAAGGCGTCATATATATGCACGATAGCTTGAATAATGCATAGAAAAGGTGGGGGTCACGCTTGCACATTTTGCCGACGATTTGTACCTTATTTATAGTAATCAGCGCGATCCTAGTCGGCTTCGGCTGGTACCAGATTGTCAAAGGTAACCGTCAAACGCATGAAAAACTCATGCTGTGGGGAGCCAGTTTTGCTTTAGCTTTTTTCTTGCTCTATGTAACTCGCACCGTATTTAGCGGGAATACCGCTTTTGCAGGAACTGGCGGAATCAAAACATTTTATTTAATTTTTCTTATCTTTCATATTTTATTAGCTACTACTGGCGGGGTTTTTGGTCTCGTAACCTTATTTCTGGCGTTTAAGAAGAGATTTCAGAAGCATCGCAAGGTCGGCCGCATAACGGCTGTCATCTGGCTGCTCACGGCTCCAACTGGGGTGCTGGTCTACGTGCTGCTGTATATTCTTTACCCAGGCGGAGATACAAGACCGGTTATTGATGCGATCATGGGTTGGTAACCTATATATGATTTCAAGGAGACTGTGACAGCAGTCTCTTTTTATTTACTATAGTTTGCTATAGTATTTTACATTTTCTATAGTACTTTACCGCTTTTTAGCATTGTGGCATAATGGGTGGGGAAGAAATGACAGATAAACATGGAGGTAATATCATGACGTATAAAGCGAATAAAGATCGTTATGCAGCGATGTCGTATCCGCATAGCGGCCGCAGTGGATTAAGATTGCCGCAGATTTCACTTGGTTTGTGGCATAATTTCGGCGGTGTAGATACCTATGAAAATGGACGTAAATTGATACAGCACGCTTTTGATGCCGGCATTACTCATTTTGATTTAGCGAACAACTATGGACCGCCAGGAGGCTCCGCAGAGGAAACCTTCGGCCGCGTGCTTCGTCAAGATATGGCTTCTTACCGGGATGAGATGATTATCTCGACCAAGGCCGGTTATTATATGTGGGAAGGCCCTTACGGCGAGTGGGGTTCTAAGAAATATCTGGTCAGTTCACTCGACCAGAGCTTGAAACGGATGGGCCTTGATTATGTGGACATTTACTATCACCATCGTCCAGATCCGAATACGCCGATCGAAGAAACGATGGCAGCACTTGATCTAATCGTCAGACAGGGCAAAGCGCTCTATTTCGGTATTTCCAACTATAACGCAGCGCAAACGGCAGCTGCTGTAAAGGTTCTCAAAGAGCTAGGAACTCCGCTGCTTATTCATCAAGCAAGTTATTCGATGTTTAACCGATGGATAGAGGACGGACTGCAGGATGTGCTGGACGAAGCCGGCGCCGGTTGCATCGCCTTCAGTCCACTAGCTCAAGGCTTGCTTACGAACCGATATTTGAATGGTGTGCCTAGCGACTCCAGAGCGGTGAAATCAGGCGTGTTCCTGAAGGAAGGTGACATTACACAAGAGCGTATTTCCAAAGTGCAAAAGCTGAATGATATCGCACAGGAAAGAGGCCAGAACCTAGCACAAATGGCGCTTTCATGGGTGCTGCGCGGCGGCCGAGTGACCTCGGCATTAATTGGTGCCAGCAAGGTCAGCCAGATCGATGATAACGTCGCGGCGATCCGCCATACAGCATTCACTTCGGAAGAACTGAACCGGATAGACGCTATTTTACGCGGTTAAAAGGTTAATGATCAAGGGGCTGTTCCAGAAGACAGATACATCTATCTGTTTTCTGTTCAGCCCCTTTTCTATGATTAGGTTAGTGCATTTCCATCTGCCTTATAGCCATTCTCGTACGCCGGATATGATTGCATGCGATATGAAGGGTACGAGCTAATTGTTAGTTTTCGTTAACTTCTGAATCATCTTCGACAGATCAAGGCCGGAAACGTCCTTAAGCATTTCTGGCGCGGTTGCCATGAGGGAAGTGACATAGTTGCTGACGCGTGCAGCGCCTTCGCCGTGGCCGGTATCGACAACGGTCAGCTTGTCGATCGCTTTCAGCGGCTCCGCTATTCTGCCTGCAAGCTCCGGCAGCATCTTCATGACGATGTCGAGCACCGCCGCCTCACCGAACTTCTCGAACGCTTCCGCCAGCTTCTGCTTCGCTTCGGCTTCGGCCAATCCTCGAAGCCGAATGACTTCGGCTTCGGCAGTACCCTTGGCCCGCTCCGCATCGGCCTCGGCCATACCCGCGAGGCGTTTCTGCTCGGCCATGGCCTTCGCTTCTGCCTCGATGCGGTACTGCAGCGCGTCCGCTTCGCGAAGCTTCCGCGCTTTATCGGCCTCCGCCGCTTGTTCGACAGCGTAACGGTCGGCGTCGGCTTTCTTCTTCACTTCCGCGTCGTATTGCTTCTCCCGGCGAAGAATTTCTTTTGCCTCGAGATCAATTTCCCGCTCTTTGCGTACGATTTCGATCTTCATCTGCTCTTCGACTACGCTTTGCTTAGAACGTGCTTCTTGGATATGGTAGGCTTGATCGGCTTCTGCTTTTGCACGGTCTTGGTCGTTTTTGAAGGAAGCGACCTTCAGTTCTTTATCCTTTGCCGCCTCGGCAATGTTCGTATCGCGCAGCAGTTCGGCCTTTTGTCCTTCTTCTTCAGCCTTGGCCTTCTGAATACGTGAATCCCGTATGGCCTCGGCTTCGGCAATATCGGCATCGCGCTTGACTGCGGCGATACGAGGCTTACCAAGCGATTCCAGATAGCCATGCTTGTCGCGCACGTCTTTGATGGTTAGCGATACAATTTGCAAGCCCATCTTTTTTAAATCCCGCGCAGCGACGCCTTGAACTTCCTGCGCGAATTTATCGCGGTTTCGGTACATCTCTTCAACCGTCATGGAGCCTAGGATGGAGCGTAAATGTCCTTCGAGCACTTCTTGTGCTTCACCTTTGAGCGATTCAATAGGCTTGCCTAGGAACTGTTCAGCGGCGGTTGCTACATCCTCGACAGATCCGCCGATTTTGATAATGGCGACTGCGTCGGTTAAGACGGGCACGCCTTGCTCGGTGTACACTTCGGGCGTTGTAATATCAAGCTTGTGCGACAATAGCGATAAAAAACTGACTTGCTGAAAAATGGGCAAAATAAAAGCGCCGCCGCCGCGCACGATTTTGATCCGGCTGCCGGATTCATCCGTCGATACATTTCTGCTGCCTAGGAAAGAACCTGTTACGATCATCGCTTTATCAGCGCCAACCGTTTTGTACCGCGCCCAAAAAGCAATTAAGAAAACAAGAATAACGGCAACAACAATGACTGGAATCGTAAAAGCATTTACAAGAATATCGGGCATGATATCGCTCCTTTAAGTTTAGATCGTTAATGATTCCTTACGTTTACCTTATTGCGGATCTAACTGTGCCAGTTCGTCTTTCGTCTCGAAGGGCACAACGAACAGAACACCTTCCTTAACGCTCACAACGACAACGCGTGATCCTGCCGGGATCGGAATCCCTTCGCTGCTTGCAGCGATTTGATTGCTTAGCCCGCCGCTCATGGACAGGAGAACTTCACCGTATCCCTGAGCGGGAATCGGAACACTTACTTCACCTAGCAGACCAACGACATTGTATATGGAAAAAGAAAGCGAGCTCTCCGCATGTTCCATCGTTCGTATGACAGTGAAGTATAGCAGCATGGAGAATATGACAGCGATTAGAATGGATAAGCTTGTAACTGTTAGACCTCTCCAATTCGTATATCGGCTCATTACTACGCCGCTGCCGCCTAGGATCGTAATTCCGCTAATGATCACAGATGGCTGCAAGAAGTGGAGATGCTCGCCAAAGACTGAATGAACCCCATGATCCATGATGCCGCCTAGAATTAAAGTGACCAATGCACAGAGTATGCCGAACACTAGAAAGCCCCAAAACCATGTTTCCATAGATCATCTCCACTTCAATATTTTACATAGAATACCTATATATGTACTTACGAAAGTGCTAACTGGGAGTTTCAGGAATCAAAGTGATTGCATACAGACATTTCCTTACCGGGTACGAAACATTTTAGACAATCTTGATTTGAAAAATGCCATTTTGGTTGAACTCTGACGGTGATATCGGTATGATATTTACAATAAGCTTTGAAACCGTATATCATAGAAGAACTTGGAATATCGGAAAGGTTGAGAGAGAGATGGAGAATGTTACGGGAGACATGTCGAAAAACAAGTCAGAGAATAAATCAGGCGCTCCAACGGCCAACCATTTTATCAAAAACATTGTAGTTGACGATTTGCGCTCAGGCAAAGTGAATACGATCGTAACACGGTTTCCGCCGGAGCCGAACGGCTACTTGCACATCGGTCATGCGAAGTCGATTTGCTTGAACTTTGAGCTGGCAGACGAGTTTAACGGACGCACGTACCTGCGGTTTGACGATACGAATCCGCTTAAAGAAGATGTTGAATATGTGGAAGCCATCAAAGCCGATGTGAAGTGGCTTGGTTTTGATTGGGACGGGTTATTCTATGCTTCGAGTTATTTTGAGAGCATGTATGAGAGCGCGCAGCTGCTTATTCGCAAAGGAAAGGCTTACGTGTGTGACCTGACAGCCGAGCAAATCCGCGAAACTCGCGGATCGCTTACGGAGCCGGGGCAGGAGAGCCCTTTCCGCAATCGTTCTGCAGAAGAAAATCTGGATCTGTTCAAGCGCATGCGTGCTGGAGAATTTCCAGACGGTTCTAAAGTGCTTCGAGCCCGTATCGATATGAGCTCGCCGAACATGAACTTACGGGATCCGGTCCTCTATCGTATTGCACATGCGACACATCATCAAACAGGTGATACATGGTGTATTTATCCGATGTATGATTATGCGCATCCGCTTGAAGACGCCATAGAAGGCGTGACTCATTCGATTTGTACGCTTGAATTTGAAGATCACCGTCCTCTGTATGACTGGGTTATTGAAGAATGCGAAACGCCTAGCGTACCTAAACAATATGAGTTTGCGCGGCTGAATATGACGAATACGATAATGTCCAAAAGATACCTCAAACAGCTCGTCGACGAGAAGATTGTGGACGGTTGGGACGATCCGCGCATGCCGACGATATCCGGGCTGCGCCGCAGAGGCTTCACGCCGGAAGCGATTCGCATTTTCGCGCGGGAGATCGGTGTTTCGCGCAGCAACAGTAAGGTCGATTCCAAAATGCTCGATCATTTCATCCGTGAAGATCTGAAGCTCAAAGCACCTAGGACGATGGCTGTACTGAGGCCGCTCAAGGTTGTTATCACAAATTATCCGGAAGGCCAAGTTGAGATGCTGGAAGCCGAGAATAATTCGGAGAATCCGGAGATGGGCCACCGCAGCATACCTTTCTCTCGGGAGATTTACATTGAGCAGGACGATTTCATGGAAAATCCGCCGAACAAATATTTCCGTTTGTTCCCTGGCAATGAGGTGCGCCTCAAGAATGCTTACTTCATTAAATGCGAGGAAGTCGTCAAGGACGAGCAGGGGCAGGTAGTAGAGCTTCGCTGCACTTATGATGCAGAGACGAAAAGCGGATCAGGATTCACAGGGCGCAAGGTGAAGGGAACGATCCACTGGATCGAAGCTTCGCAAGCAGTTCCTGCCGAGTTCCGTTTGTATGAGCCGCTGATTTTGGACGATGAGGGAGAAGAAGGTGCCTCCTTCTTGGAGAAGATCAACCCGGCTTCGCTCGAAATTGTAAAGGGCTTTGTAGAACCAAACTTGAAAGAGGCAGAAGGCAATGACAAGTTTCAGTTTTTCCGCCATGGCTACTTTAATGTCGATCCTAAGCTGTCAAAGCCAAGTGAGCCTGTATTCAACTTAATCGTCTCGCTGAAGAGTTCATTTGAAGTCGGGAAGTAACCTTTGTTGGGTATAGGAAATTTAAAGAAAAATTAGCAGAAGCGTTGATGTTCTCCTAGGGAGTACGTCAACGCTTCATTTATTAATATCTTAAAATCTGCTTGTGCCAGTGAAGCGGTATTATCAGACAGTTACCTTATTGTTATGGACATACTGTGGAAACGCTAGACGGTACCATTCCAACGTTTCGGCTATCGCTTGCCGAATTGGTATGGGCTGATGCTGGAATGCAGCTGAATATTTACTGTTGTTGACAATGAAAGGTTTCTCAAACTGATACATCATTTCAATGACTTCCCGGGCTTCAGGGATAAAAATGCCGCCGATCCGCATCATCGTCCGTCCCATGCTGTTTATGCGCGGCTTCTGTCCAATTTGTTCAAATGCTGCTGATAGAAAGGATCGGGTTGATACAGTTTCAGCGCTTGGTGCATGCCAAATCTGCCCTAATGCATGCTCTGTATCCCCAATGTTCACCATTGCACAAGCAAAGTCATCAATATACGTGTAGGTATGGGGAAGATCAATATTGCCAATTGCGGCGGCGGGTTTGCCCTTCAACATGGGAGCGAAGACGCGCTCGCCCATAGATGATCCCAGCACATGCGGGCCGTAAAAGTCGCTGCTTCTAACCAAAGCAGCACGGATACGCCCTTCTCTGTGGGCTGTCATTACCGCTTCGGCCATAATGGCCCGAAGCTGTCCTTTGCGCGTTCGAGCCGCGTAAGGCAACCCTTCGTGAAGCGGTTCATTCGCTTCACCATACATATACAAATTGTCGGCGACGATCAATTTGGCCTGTGCAGCCGCTGCCGCATCGATGATGTTTGCTTGCAGCGGCTGGAATTGCTGCGACCATTGCCCATAAGCGGGCTGGGCGCATTGATAGATAACGGCTGCTCCTTCGGCAGCCGCCTTCGCTTGGCGAATGTCGTAAATGTCTGCTGCTAACACTTCTACAGCTGCCGGTTTCTCCTTACAAACACCGCTGCGATTGATAATTCGAATACGCCGTCCTCGGCGCATCAGTTCACGCATGACTGCAAGACCGACCGGTCCGCTGCCAATTATCAGATGTATTTCCGATTGGTTCATTGAATGAATCCCTCCTTTCAATAAAAATAAACCCTCTCGTAACAAGAGGGTCAATAGGACATAGGAAATATTTCATTTAAACGATATCAATACAAATTTGTACTTCCATGACGACACGTTCAGGACTCAGGAGTTCATTTTCTTTCCCGAAAAGATGAACTTCTTTGAAAGGACCACTGCATTCAAAGCCGTTTTCCTTAGCCCAGATGAGCAGGGTTCGCATAGGACGATAGATTTCCCACATACTTCCTTCATGAAGCGTACTGGCTACAGTCAAAGGCGCGGTCTGCTGCAACAGCAGCTCGGATGGAAGATCGTCAACTCTCTGGAGCTTTGCAAAGTCCTTTGCATTCAGTTGAACGGCCGCTTCCATATCGATGTGTTCTTCCACGTAATCAGGATTATGATATATCATGGCCTCAAGCTCAGTAGCTGTAATTTGCCTATTCGAGAGGAAGCCATATAAATCATTAAGAATAGAGCATCGCATAACGCTCATTTCTTGAAGTGAGGGCACGGTACGGCGGATGGAAGCTAAGTAAAAGGGCTCAATTCGTTTGATGATCACTTCGTTACCCTCAAACCGGTCTCCTTCTTGAAGCTGTTGAATACGCGAGACCACGCGATTCAAACGCTGCTGCCAATCCGAGATTTGTTTGTCAATTTCTTGCTGTTTGTCAAGCAGCATACGTATAAATTGCGTTTCGTCGAATTGTTTATCATGCAGCGCAGCTGCAATCTGTTCGAGCGAAAATCCGAGCTCTTTCAATGCCATAATGCGATGGAGCTTGGGTAATTGTTCTAGATCATAAAATCGGTATTGTGTCATCGGATCGACTCTGGATGGCGTCAACAGCCCCAACTCGTCATAATGTCGTAAAGTCCGGATCGATACTTGACCGATTCTTGAAAAATCTCCGATTTTTAACATAAGTCCAACCCTTCCATACATAAAAAGGATATACTACGTGAATTGTAGCATATCCCTCAATTAAACTTCTATCTATTCCCCCGTCAGCATTGGCATAGCTAGGGTGATGTTTGTTTTTTGTCCATCAGATTGACGGTGCGCCAGCATTTGAAGATTAATCTGATGCTTGCCGCTCTGCATAGACATGTTAAGCTCGGGCGAGTAAAAGGTGATGCTTGCCGTATCGCTTTCCTCATAGCGTTCTTGTTCTTTTATACGCAAATTCAGATTTTTAGATAGTGTTTGAAGGCCTGCTCTAAGTGAAGCCGATGGATGGACCGCACTTGTGCTTCCTTTAATAACCGCGTTCCATTCTCCGTTATATCCTAGCTTTTGCAGCTGATCAGCTATGCTGCTCTGTGCATGTTTAACTGGATCTACAGCTTGTCCGTCGATAAGGACTGTTAAGTAGCAGGCTCCATTTTCCAATAATGTTATCTGTATGTGCTGTTGAATACCGAACGCATTCTTATAAGAAGATGTGTAAATCGTATGTCCTAGCTCAGTGCTATTATGTCCAATCGGCATTTGCAGTGCTTTGGATATTGAATCGCCGCTCTGTGATAAGTCGAATTTGCTAAAACCAGTTTCGTGTAAATAAGCATGGTATCTCAAAGTTACCGAGCGATCTGTTAATTGTAAGGCTGACGCGGCCTTTAGGAAAGTCTGGAGATCGGCGTCAGGCTGCTGTGCATGTACATTGGTGCGGTATCCGGTTAATAAAATCACACTAACCATCACACATATTCCTAATAAGGTATAGGGAAAGAATAATCTGGCTTTCTGCATATAAGACTGCTCCTGACTCTATTAATCTATCAATAGTTTGTCCAAGAGAAGTAGTTTTATTCATATACTTTCATAAATTTCTATTTCATTAATGGCATGAAAGACATGAATGGGATTTCATGTTACTTTATAACTAGAAATAGGAAGGATGTGTAAAAATTTAAATGTCTAGCTTATGGAACTTTCAAAAATGGCTTGTTCTTTTTCACGTTTTAACAGCAATTATTGGCATAGGGCCAACCTTTTTCGGTCATGTACTATTAAGAAGGAAACAAAATTTACAGCAATTGAGATCTTCTTTAGAAGTAAGTAAGTTTTTGGAGCCTTTTCCGAAAATAGGAGGCACCCTGGCGTTATTATCCGGCTTTGCGCTTATTATTTTTTATGATTACGGCTCGTTCGTTCAAACGCTGTGGCAGATTGGTGCTCTTGTAATCTATGTGCTGATTCAGATTACCGTCATTGGTTTCGCTGTTCCTTCTCAGAAAAAGTTATCGCAGTGGGTCCTGGATGCAACCAACTACAGTGCGCAAGAGCTGCCGCAAGAGCAGCAATCTTTATTTATGCGCGCTAATGCATTCTTTTGGATCGCATCATCGCTGGGCACCTTATTATTTATTTTCATGATTTTGAAGCCAACTGTTTAATCCGAACTTGATCTACTAATACATAGCAAAAGCCCTTTGATGCGGACTGTTAACCGCGATGTAAGGGCTTTTTGAGTCCTATCAATTTAATGCCATTAAATCACCCGGCGGGCTGTCACATATTGTCTTGAAACAATAGCCGGAATCGATTTTGGTCAATTTCGCGCCGCCTGGATCTGCTTTTTAGGCAACCTTATAATGACGGTTGTTCCTTCATTAAGTCGGCTCGTAACGCGAATTGTGCCTTCGTGCAGCTGAACGATTTGCTCTGCTATAGACAATCCCAGACCGATACCGCCATGTTTGCGGCTTCTTGCTTTATCGGTACGATAGAAGCGATCGAATAGTTTAGGTATATCTGCTTCCGCGATGCCGATCCCTTGGTCGCTGATATAGATGTGAATATGCCGATAAGTGGCGTCAACGCGCACCTCGATCGGTTTCTGGCTGTATTTGATGGCATTGTCCAGAAGAATGATGAGCAACTGTTTCATTTTTTCCGGATCGCCTTTCATTTCAATGGATTCTCCTTCTTCATGATGCAGATAAACTTTAATTTCCCGTTCAAATGTCAATTGAAGCGAAGAGGCAGTAGACAACACCATGGCACTGAGATCGAAAAAAACCCATTTCATTCGTTGTTCCTCGTCTGTATCCATGAAAACTAAGAGATTGTTGGTTAGCTCCCGCAGCCTGACCGCTTCAGAATGAATAGCATCAATGGCTTCTTGACGTAACTGCGGATCGCTGCTAGCCCAACGACGTAACAGGGCTGCATAGCTTTCAATGATCGTCAGCGGCGTACGCAGCTCATGCGAAGCGTCGGCGATGAATTGTTTTTGCCGTTCAAAGTTTTCTTCTAAGCGGGCAATCATATCGTTAAAGGTGGAGCCGAGCTGTGAGATCTCGTTATTTTTAGCGTTGGAATCGATTTGCAGCCTTTTAAAGGTTCCGCTTTTTTGAATGGCGACCATCGTTTGTGTCAAATGACGAATGGGATTAAAAATGATGCGTGTATAAAAATAACCGCCGATCAAAGAAACAGCAACAGCACCGATCGATGTAAAGGCTAGGATGGTAAAGAGAACTGGAATACTTCTATCTAACACGTCCAATCTTTTGCCGATTTCCAACATAGCGAACTGATCTGCTGCTTGGTTTTTCTGCAAGGATCTATATACCGGCACTTGAACAAAGACAGCAAAGCCTTTATCACTTAGTAATTTCAAGCTGGAATTAGGCGCTGCCAAGGCTTTAAATTTGGGCGGATAGGCGTCGGCCAGCAGCTGTTGGGTATTGAGGCTGGCTACAACGTTATTATTGCGGTCTATTAAACGGACCATATCTTGCGGTATCAGCAAATCATTGAACTTCGTTGGGTCGTTCCATACACTTGGATCGTTAACCATATTTCTTACAATCAGTGTTTCGGCTTTCTTGCGCAATAGTTCGATTTCACTGTTAGTAGAAGCTTTTATGAAGAAATAAAATACAAAAACATTGAATAAGAACAAAATAAGGATGAGCCAGGAGGAGAGCAGAAGCGTAATTTTCAGCTTTAGGCTCAAGCCGGGTCACATCCTTTAATCAAATACCCAACTCCGCGGATGGTGTGAATCACTTTGCTTGGATGGCCTTTTTCGATCTTTTGCCGCAAATATCGAATGTAAACATCAACGATATTGGTATCCCCTACGAATTCATAACCCCACACATCACTAATAATGTCTTCTCTTGTACGTACCTCGCCTTTATGTTGGATTAAATATTGCAGCAGCTCAAATTCCTTAGGTGTTAATTCAATAGCTTTGCCGAAGGAAGTCACTTCACGGCTTTTCAGATTCATCTGTATATCGTCGGTATAAATGATCGGTTCATCTTCTGCAGGTATAATCTGCTGCTGGGCGAGTCTAAGCAGATTCCGAATGCGGGCGAGAAGCTCTTCAATTGCAAAAGGTTTGGTAACATAATCGTTAGCGCCTTGATCAAGTCCGCTTACACGATCCGGCACTGCATCTCTGGCCGTAAGCAAAATTATAGGCAGTGTCCGATTATTTTGCCTGATTCGCCTAAGTACTTCGAGCCCGCTTAATTCAGGCAGCATAATATCGAGCAGCATGAGATCCCATGAACCGCTCAGCGCCATCTCCAGACCTTGGCGGCCGTCTTCAGCGTGCTCTACTTCATATCCTTCGTGCTGTAATTCAAGCTGAAGCACACGAGCAATTTTATGCTCATCTTCTACAAGTAATATGCGGCTGCTGCTCATGATCTTACATCTCCTTTATTTCTATTTAGTATTTCCATTGATACGGCGGGCATGTATAGATTATGGGGTCTACATAATAACATAAACATCCGGGCAGTACCTCTTGAGGTACTGCCCGGATGTTTATGTGAAGCCTGCTGTTTGGTTAATCTTTTCTTGACGGACTAATTTCTACGGATGTCAGCTTGTCGTAGAAATCCACATATTTATCTTTATCATCTGAATCGCGAACTGCCATAGCTACACGGGGGTGCTCGTTAAGTGTGCCGGCGATCATGTAAGGAATAATGTAGCCCCATTCCACAGTTTCACGCATTTTGATCATATGCTTCTCGAGCATTTCAAGCAAGGGCTTTAGCTCGTAACGCGGGTTCTTCAAGTTGCTGACCAGCAGTTCCGTAGGACAATTGCCGGCTGCGCGTCCCATGCCGAATACGGAAGAATCAAGGAATGTTACGCCTTTGTCAGCGCCCATTAATGTATTAGAGAATGCAAGCTGCATATTGTTGTGCATATGCAGTCCAAGCGTCTTATCTGGCAGCAGTCTTTGGAACTTGGACACCAGGTATTCGATGTCTTTATAATTCATTGAACCATATGAATCTACGATATAGACGATGTCAACGGGGCTTTTAGTGATTTCTTCAAAGGCTTCATGAAGATCATTCTCCAAAACATGGGTAAGCGCCATGATATTTAATGACGTTTCATACCCTTTATCATGAAATTTTTGAACAAGCTCAAGGCCTTTATCTATGTCTTTTATATAACAAGCGACACGGATAAGGTCAAGTAAGCTTTCTTCGCGGGGCAAAATATCATTTTCATCCACGCGTCCGATATCCACTAATGCGGAAAGCTTTGTTGACGTTTTGTTAGGGATTACCGACTTCAGGAACTGTTCATCAAGAAAACGCCATGGTCCTGCATCTGCACCTTTCAGCAGCTTCGGCGAATTTTTGTATCCAATTTCCATGTATTCAACGCCAGCGGCGCTTAAAGTACGGTATAAGTCTTGTACGAATTCAACGCTGAAGTCCCAGTTGTTGCATAAGCCCCCATCGCGAATCGTGCAGTCTAGAATCTTATGATTGTATTGCTTCATCATGCTTCCCCTTCCATGCCCTTTCCGGCTGTCATTTAGGAATTATTATCCCTTATTGGCCTAAGAGTTGTCAATTCGCAGCAAAAATAAAAACAATCGTTATTTCCTTACTTAACAAGGAATAGCGACTGTTTCACTCATAATTTAATATTACTTAATGATGTATATGCCGCCAATCAACGGGAGCGGTTTAGTTTGGCCATTCACTGCATTGATAATCCCGATAATAGCTAGTACTAACCAGAACAGGTCGGCAAAAGGAAGCAGGATCCAGCCGATGATAGGAATAATCGTTAATACAATGTTGGCTGCAATTCCGAATATCAGTAATACCAGCCCTTGATTAGCGTGAAACTTGCCAAATGGGGAATCTTTCGCTGCAATTAAGGGTAAAAAGAACAAGATGTAAGCGAGTGCTGCGACAGCTTTGTTGTCCTTAATGTCTTGTGAAGTTTCTTCTGCCATATAGGAAAACACACCTTTCATATTAGGATAATTTCGTGAAACTCTTACAGCTATCCTATGCGCAATGACTACAAACATTCCGTATACAAATATCTCAAAATTCAGATAACATTAATAATATTTTAAATCTAACATATTTGTAGAAAGGTGCATAGCAGATTTTGTACAACAAATACTAAAAAAACGATTTACTAACTCTTCTGTGATAAGGAGCCTGATCGAATGATCTCAACGCGGATTTATTTTCAATTTGAAAGGGAAGAAACGGCAGGACTGGCTTTTCAAACCTTTGATGAACTGGGGTTTCATCCACATGTAGATGACCAAGACCGTTCCAGGTTGCATATTCATCTGGATAATCCGGATCTGGCATCCGCTTTGCAGATTGCTATGTCACATGGCGGCCAACTGGTGGAGGATGCAGTTAGCGGGTCGGAAGAGCAGATGTATTCAAACGCTTACGAGCTGGATAATTTTATTCCGGTGCCTGCCCATGTGGTTAATGAGGATTGGGTAGACGGTTATTCGGATACGAAAGAAGATGTTTATTATGCAGATACGGCAGGCCTTGAAGAAGATGAACATTATTTCGATCCGTCGGAGGATGATTATAATTATTTCCGGGGGGGCATTCATCTATAAAGCGTAAATGGTATTGCCCTGCACAACCTTTTCCTAATATAGTAGAAGCGGGAAAAGGTGAGTCTATTTGGCTTGGTGGGCAGCGGCAATATTTCTGATTACTTTAATTCTTGGGGTTTTATTGTAAAGTAGGCATTATCATAACGGCTCCGACTTTGTTCATCACCTTAACTGGCTTATGTTTGGCTGAAGATTATCGGCTAGCTTCCCATAGCTGGTTTTTTTTTTGCTAGGAATAGAAGTCCAAGCTAATCTATCAAAAATTAATAGAATAGTGCATACCATAAAGAAGGGGGGGTGTGCAAAAATATGGGGAAATTCTTAGATGCTCAGCAATCTACGAATGCTAACTTTGCCGGATCGATTAGCATTCCGACCAGCACTACACCGGCGTTATTCGGTACACTTGGTCTTATGACTAGCGGGGCAGGAGCTAATCTTCGCGTTAATTTCACTGCGACAGTAACTCTTTCTGCAACGGTAACAGCTTTTACTCCTGTTACGATCACGATCATTAGAGGATTTGATATTAATACAGGAGTGCCTGTGTATACAGCTACAGAAGCAGTGCCTGTAGGAGGACTTCTGGTCGTTTCTCGGATAGTGTTTACGATTACAGGCACGGACTATAGACCGCCAAATCCTGGATCATCACTGGTCTATCAAGCCTATATCACTCTTGGCGCAGGTGCTTCCGTAACTCCGACTCGTGTCGGACCGGAAAGCTTCTTTGCTGTAGCGTATTCCGATTAATGTTTTTGTAAGTCAAACAATAAAGCCAAAGACTGCTCTTTTTGCGGTCTTTGACTTTATTAACATTATATATGGATATCCTCCTCATTAATCTGCCAGTTTCGCTGCGCTTTTACCTGCTGTATATCCGGTGCTGAATGCGGCAGTGATATTGTATCCGCCGGTATAGCCGTGCACATCCAGAATTTCACCGCAGAAATAAAGCCCTCGCATTAGCTTCGATCCCATTGTTTTCGGATCTACCTCTTTTAGATGAACACCTCCGCCTGTAACGAATGCTTCCTCAATCGACAATGTGCCATTTACGGTAACAGGCAGCCGTTTTAAGAGTTCAATGAACTTAAGCCATGGTTGTTTAGGCATATTGTGGTAGGTCACTTCTGCAGCAAGACCGGCAAGTTCTAATAATTGGGACAGCATGCGTTCAGGAACTACCCCTTTTAAGGCGTTTTTTATCGCTTTTTTAGGTTCGACTGAGACCGTCTGCTGGATGTGCCGATGCAGCTCGTCCGAAGATTTCTCGGGGAATAAATCAATGGTAAGCAGGATGTCCCGCACTGAAAATTGCTTGCGCAGCTTCACAACGAATTGAGAGCAGCGCAGAATGGCAGGACCTGATAAGCCGAAGTGGGTAAAGATGAGGTCACCCTCGTGTTCAACGACTTTTTTGCCCTTGGGGCTCCATACGGAAACAATCACATTTCTAAGGGAGAGGCCTTGCCATTCTTTATTTTTGATAAAAGCTTCATTAGAAGTGAGAGGAACCTCTGTAGGATATAAGTCCGTTATGGTGTGTCCTGCGGCCTCCACCCATGCATAACCATCGCCGGTTGAGCCTGTATGCGGCACAGATTTACCGCCGGTAGCTAGTACGACAGCTGCTGAACGAATCATTTCACCGTTCACCAGTTTAACGCCGGCAACAGCTTCCGTTTCATAAATCACCTTATCCACTGGACTATTGGTGATGATCTGCACACCTTGCGACTTCACTTTATTGATAAGCGCATCAACGACTGTTTTAGCTTTGTCAGATACAGGAAACATTCTGCCGCGGTCTTCTTCCTTCAGCTCAATCCCCATATTTTCAAAAAATGACATGATGTCCTTGTTGCCGAAATTAGAAAGCGAGCTGTGTAAAAAGCGGCCGTTCCCCGGTATATGTTTAATTAGTTCATCGAGCTCTTTATTGTTTGTGACATTGCATCGGCCTCCGCCTGAGATTCCCAGTTTACGGCCTAATTTATCACCTTTATCAATTAATAGGACTTTGGCGCCATGCGAGCTTGCTGCAATACTGGCCATTAAACCTGACGGACCCCCGCCAATTACTATAACATCGAATGCCATGCTAATCTCCTTACTGAACCGGATGTAGAGCTTCGTTTCTATTATACCTTATCCATGGCGGAGGTTTCATCTAAGGGGGAGACCGGGATGAGGCTAGACCAAAGTCTAGTAGCAAAAACCGCCTTGGGTCCGTTTTGAATAAATGAATTGTGGTCTAGAATAAAGACATAGCAAACGAACATGATGAGAGGCGGTGATGTAGAAAGATGAGTCGTAACAGCGGTTTTGCATGGATTTTGATTGCGCTTGGCGCATTAATCTTGATGAGTAGGCTTCATTTAGGCAGTATTATGGGATACGTGTTCCCGATCGTATTGATTGCTATTGGGTACTACGGTATCCGCAGAGGAAGCACGATTGGCTGGATTGCAGCTTTAATTGGGATCATCATTTTAATTGGAAAGTTATCTTGGCTGATTATGATTATCGTAGCGGTGGCGATGGTGGTTCTTGGTTTCTCACTGCTGACTAGATCTAAAAAAAAATACTAGTCCATTATGATGAGACAAGAAAGGGTGGAGAAAGCATACCATGAGCATTTGGAATCGCATGAGAGATATAACGGTTGCCACTTTTAATGAACGATTGGATCAAGCCCAGGATCCTGTGCGCATGATCGATCAATACCTGAGCGATTTAAGAAAGCAGCTTCAAGAGTCCGAGCGCCTGCATAATCAATGCTTGCAGCATGCTTCAAATGTAAGTCAGCAGTACTTGACGGCGCTGGATACCAAAGAGAAGCGGGAGAAGCAAGCGGTTGTGGCGTTAAAAGCCGGCGAAGAGCAGCTGGCTCGCATCGTACTTCAGGAAAAGCTGCAGGCTGAAGAGCAAAGTGAGAAATACCGCAAAATCAATGAGGAAACATTGAAATCCATATCCGATTTGGATGTTCAGCTTGGGCAGCTTCGCGCGGACTATAATGAAGTAGCAGGCAAGCGCGGCTACTACCTGGCTCGAATGGAAGCAGCCAGACTTCAGCAGCGAATGAACGAAAGAATGAGCGGGATCAGCGGCAGCGTGGCCCCTCGTTTATTCGATAGATTGGAAAGTTTCATATCAGACATCGAGATTCAAGCTAGAACGCTTCGTGAAGTAAGAATGGAAGATTACCATAATCGTGAAGGCAAGGGAAACATTACTTACGGCTCCACGGTTCCAAGCAGCCAAGCTGCTGTTGATATGGAATTGGAGCAGCTTCGCAGGAAATTGAAACAGGAGGGTACGAACTTATGAATTTATACCGATCAAGAAGGGATAAGAAAATTTCAGGTTTGTGCGGCGGATTGGCGGAATCCATGAATGTAGATCCGACCTTGCTGCGCCTCCTGGTCGCTGTTACGACTGTATTTACAGGCGGAACCGTAATCCTTATCTACATTGTAGCAAGTATTATCGTACCTAAGGAGCAGGGAACACCGCCTATTTTCGATAATGGCTATAGACCTTATAGCAATGCTGGTTACGGAGCCCCAAAAACGACTCCATATACTAGTACTTCAAGTCCCGCACCGTCATCAGATGCGCCTGTTTCAAATATCGATGAGATGATGAAGGACATTGAGAAAAAAGCGCTGCAAAAAGAAAATGAACAGCTGCGTTCGGAATTAGCAAAAATTAAAGAACAAATTGAATCTAAAAATAAAGGAGATGTTTAAACATGGGCGTTTTTACACGAATTAAAGATATGACGAAGGCATCCGTTAACGAGCTTCTTGATAAAGTGGAAGATCCGATTGTTATGCTGAATCAATATATTCGCGATATGGAACAAGAAATTGCGGAAGCGGAAGTAACCGTAGCGAAGCAAATTGCAAATGAGCGTAAACTGAAGCAGCAGTATGATGAAAGTGTTCGCCGTTCGGCAGATCGCGAGGTTCAGGCAACGACAGCGCTGCAAAGCGGTAATGAAGCCGCTGCAAGAGCAGCATTAGCTGAGAAAGTTCACTTCGATGAGCGATCCGTGGAATTAACGCAAATGCATACGGCTTCCAAAGACCAAGCAGCTGAACTTACGCAGCAGCTTCGTGAAATGAAAGAAGAGTACTACCGTTTGCGCAACAAGCGCAGCGAATTAGTATCCCGCGCGCAATTGGCAAAAGCGAAAAAACAAATTACGCAAACATCCTTCTCAGGCGTGATTGGCAGCAGCCAAGCATCGCGCGGATTCGGCCGCATAGAAGAGAAAATCATGCAGCTTGAAGCTGAGGCAGATGTTGCGCGGTTACCGCTGTATGCAGGCAGTGGAGAACCTGCAGGTTCAAGCATTCATGCAGCTAAACAAGCGCAGGTGGAAGAGCAGCTTCAACAGTTGAAAGCGAAGCTCGATGAAGGTCATTCGGAGTAAAGTGTTTACAGGACCGGAATTAAAATAGATCGCCATCAACAGACCTAATCGGTCAGTAGATCGCCATCAACAGACCTAATCGGTCAGTAGATGGCGATTTTTGCGAGTTATTTGGAAACATTTTCTTCCAGTTCCATCAATTTATAAGGAGTCCGCATCCTGCCCGCGGTCATAATAACAAGACACGCTTGCACGGTAGGGGGGACATGAATGAGACTAAAGATGATTGCAGGAGCTGCCCTCATTTTCATGCTGTCATTGCTTTGTGCTTGCAGCAATGTTCAGCCTCCATCCACAAAAGAAGTGTCGCCATTGAGTATAATTCCTCATATTGAAATGACAAGCCCATTACCAACCCCAAAACTCGAAGAACCGACTAGGCAACCCATAGCAACACCACAGTCAAATGCACGAACACAACCCCAAGTAAAAAAGCAATCATTAGTACAGTCGATTTCAAAATCTCAAGTCCAACCAAAGTCTGAATCTCCGCCGAAGAAAAAGCATGCAGACTTCAAAACGCCTGCAATTCAGTCAAAGGGGAATAAATATGCCGTCAAGCCTTTCAACAAACCTCAGCAAAACCGGTCCAAAACTGTAGGTAAAGTGGCTTATCTTACATTTGATGACGGCCCGACAGCTAATACAGCCGAAATATTAACCATATTAAAAAATAATGGCATTAAAGCTACTTTTTTTGTGATCGGCAAACCTTCTTCGGAAGGGAAGTCCTTATATCAAAGAATCGCTCAAGAAGGCCATACGCTCGGCAATCATACGTATTCTCATCAATATAAATCCATTTATCGCTCGCCAGAAGCTTTCCAACATGATGTTGATAAGCTGGATAAGCTGCTGCAGGAGACAGTTGGGTTCAAACCCAATATTATACGTTTCCCCGGCGGCTCGAACAATCATGTCAGCTGGAAAGCTGGCGGGCCGCATGTTATGACGCACATTTCCCATCATATGACTGCGCAAGGTTATCAATATTTTGACTGGAACGTTTCTGCCGGTGATGGAGGACCGCCTTATCCAAGCCCTCAAACAATTGTAAGCAAAGTGTTAAATGAGAGCCTTAAACGCAGCACCATTATTGTTCTGATGCATGATAGTTTAGGGCAAAAAACTACGGTGCAAGCACTCCCTGAGATCATTAGCCGATTGAAGCTTGAGGGGTTTGAATTTAAAACATTAACGAAAAACGCTTATACGGTCCATTTGCTTAAGGATTAGAGTTTTAAATACGTGATCATTATCACTCGGATAAAATGGCGTTTTACTGCGTATGCTACCTTGTGAAAGGAGTTGCACGACATCATGAACAATAAGAACCAAAGCTCCCAAAGCTCCCAAGATTCCAAAGAGCAGCTAGCACAAAATGATCAGACAGCAAGCAGATCTGACGCTCCAAAGGGCGATAAAAAATTGGATGGACCGAATCGGCCCGCTACTTAAACGAGGGGGTTGTTATCATTGACCGATAAGCAGACAGGAGAAAGTCTCAACGAGAATAATTCGGCTTCACTCGATCCTTTTGAAATTGAATTCTTACCTGAATTTCGCCAAGGTCGAGGTTCGCGGGAACCGTTTGTTAACGAATTCGGCGTTGTGATCGGGGATCATGACTACGAGTCAGAGAACTCTCCGCTAGAGCAATGGGACGAAAATACGGACCCGGAAATCATGTCGGGAGATCAGTGGGTGCACCCTTTCAAGGATATCGGCTTCCGTACACGTGAAAACCGAGAGCTGTTTGAACAAGGCATTGCTCCGAATTCTGAGCCTTTTATGCATTCGGAGATAAATACGCAGAAGAATAAGTAAGACCCTTTGCTTTCTGTTTCTCTGTCTGTATAATAAAAGGTAACAGAGAAACGAAGGAGTGATCACATATTATGGCTATGTCTTTTGACGCTTATATGAAAGATATGATTAAACCGATGCGTGAGGATCTAACTCGTCACGGTGTAGAAGAATTGCTGACGCCGGAGGTTGTAGTTGACGCAATCGAGAATTCCAAAGGCACAATGCTGCTTGTAATCAACTCCGTATGCGGCTGCGCTGCCGGTCAATGCCGTCCAGGTGTGGCGAAGGCCCTGCAGAACGAAGTGAAGCCGGATCACTTATTCACCGTATTCGCCGGTCAAGAGAAAGATGCGACTGCCAAAGCGCGTGAATATTTATCACCATATCCGCCGTCTTCACCATCGATTGCACTGTTCAAAGACGGAGAACTTGTCCATTTCATTCAACGTCATCAGATTGAAGATCGTTCTGCCGATATGATCGCAGCCGATCTTACTGGGGCTTTTAACGAGTATTGTAAATAAGGTTGAACAAGAAAGCTTGGCTGCGGCCAAGCTTTTTTATTTATAAAAAATATGTATATGCTTGACCATAATATATTGACCCGATATATATTGATATGATATATTTTCCATATTACACCAATATTTAGTATTGTGGAGGTGAAGATTTGAACAGCCAGGATGTGATCCTGGGGCTGCTGCAGAAGAACTCTTTGTCCGGCTATGAAATCAAGCATTCTTTGGAAACATGGTTTTCCTATTTTTTTGATGCAAGCTTCGGCACAATCTACCCGACACTTGGCAAAATGGAGATGCTTGGCTACATTACCAAAGAGAACATACATCAGGAAAACCGCCCTAATAAAAATGTATATACAATAACAGACACAGGCCGAGCGTATTTTATGAAGTATTTACAAAGTGAGATTGAGCAGGATATGTTTCGCTCCGATTTCATGGTACGGCTATTTTTCGGCCAATTTGTGGAGCGGGAGACAGCGATTGATTGGGTAACCCAAGCCTTAGCAAAGTGCGAACTTGACTATCAGAACTTAGAGAAAGACCGTGTATGCTATGAGGCGAAGATGTCCCCGACACAATTAATCTGCATCGAAATTGGCATTGAGGCTAACCGAGCTAAGCGAGATGTATTAATTAAAGGATTGACTAGACTGAGAGAATACAAAGAAACACAATCGGAGATGGGAGATTAAAAAATGGGGAAAACTCCTAAAAATGTATGGTTGATTGTTCTGTCCATGGCGCTTGGCTTGTTAATGTCGTCGCTTGATAATTCTATTGTTTCGGCGAGCATCAACAAAGTAATTGCTGACATTGACGGTTTTGACAAATTTACTTGGGTATTCACCGCGTACATGCTTGCTGCCACAAGCACGATGCTCGTATTTGGCAAGATGTCTGACTTGTTCGGCCGAAAGTTATTCTACTTGATTGGCATCAGCTTATTCTTGATCGGTTCCGCACTTTGCGGGATCGCACAAGACATGAACCAATTAATCTGGTTTAGAGTTATTCAAGGTATTGGCTCCGGTTCCATCTTTCCAATATCATTTACGATTATTTTCACAGTGTTTAACGACCCTAAACAGGCGGCTAAGCTTTCCGGTGTTATGGGCGCCGTATTTGGTCTATCCTCTGTAGCTGGTCCCCAGCTGGGAACTTGGATTTCTGAGAACTGGGGCTGGCGCTGGTGTTTTTATGTCAATTTGCCGATCGGAATCGCCTCATTCTTGGTGCTCTTATTTGCTCTTAAGGAATCGCGTTCGGATAAGAAACCTAAAATTGACTATTCCGGAACTGTGCTGCTTATTTTATCCGTTGTTTCTGCCTTGCTTGCGCTCGAATGGGGCGGGAAAACCTATGCTTGGTCTTCGTGGCAAATTATCAGTTTATTTGCGGTGGCCGCAATCGGCACTATAAGCTTCATCTTTGTGGAACGCAGAGCGGAGGAGCCGGTGCTGCCGCTAGCCATTTTCAAAAATAAAATGGTGCTTGGAACTAGTATCGTCTGCTTTTGCCAAGGCGTAATCATGTTCTCGGCGATCACCTACCTGCCGATATATGCTGTGGTTGTGCTGCATAAAGCCAACTCGAACGGCATCTTGACGCCGATGATGGCGTCTTTGATTGTCGGAGCCATCGCAGGCGGCTTCCTTCAATCCAAATTAAGCTTTCGTACGATGATGTTTTCTTCTATGACTCTCGGTGTTGTTGCTTCGGCATTTTTAATGACGATGCCGCGCGATTTAAGTAATATTTACTTGCTGGGTCTCATGGTTCTGCTAGGCTTCGGCGCGATTGGTCCGATGATGAGCGTAGCTCAGAATGCGGTTGCCAACAATGTTGAGAAACGGTATATGGGTGTCAGCTCTTCCATAGTTGGCTTTTGGCGCAGCATGGGCGGAGTGATGGGAGCTTCGATCATGGCTGTGCTCGTGAACAATTCGCTCAAGGATCAGGTGACAGAGGCAGCAGCCAAATACAACATACCTGCCAATCAAATCGCTAATCTGACGAAAGCCGAAAACCTGATTCATGCCAGCGGCAAGCTTCCGCTTGAGCTCACGAACTTTATTCAGCAGGCCCTAGGCAATGCTATCAATCAAGGATTTATCATAGCGTTAATTTTTGCTTCTTTGGGTGTAGTTACTTCACTTACAGTCGGTCCGGGACGATTGGAGCAAAAAACCGAAACAGAGGGTGCCGGCGTCAGCCACTTGGCATAGTACGGCAATTGCAGTATCGGCATGCACGGAAGTGTGTGTGCCGATTTTTTTGCATTTTGACACGTCTTCGAAAAGATGGTACATTTTTCACAAAAAAGCGGATTTGATGGGGGACTTACTATGACACTTCAGCAAGAAATTATTGCAAAGTTGGGCGTCCAACCGACGATTGATGTGGATCAGGAAATTCGTAAACGTGTGAATTTTTTGAAATCGTATATACTTAGCTCCGGCGTAAGCGGACTGTTGATTGCGATTAGCGGAGGGATTGACAGCGCGGTGACAGCCGGACTATGCAAACAAGCGACGGACGAGCTGTCTGAGGAAAAGGGCGTAGAGTACAAGACGGTCGGCGTGTTCCAGCCTTACGGCGTTCAATCCGATATCGAGGACAGTTATGCCGTTGCCCGTGCGCTTCAAATCAAGCATCAGATTGAGACAAATATCGAAGAAGCGGTCGATGAAATTACGCTTGAAGCGGAATATGGGTTGAAGCAAATCGGCGTTCACAAGCATCTAAGCCGAGGAGGCAAAGGCAATGTGAAGGCGCGGACACGGATGGTTGTTCAATACGCAATAGCGTTCGACCTCAACCTTCTCGTTGTGGGCACCGATCATGCCTCCGAAGCGATTACAGGCTTCTTTACCAAATATGGCGATGGCGCAGTCGATATCACACCGCTAAGTACGCTTAATAAACGGCAGGTTCGCATGTTGGCGGCCAAGCTTGGCGTACCGCAAAGCGTGCTGGATAAAGCGCCGACAGCCGGTTTATGGGATGGCCAGACGGATGAGAGTGAGCTCGGTATCACATACGGCGATAACAGCGATTACTTGGAAGGCAAGGAAATTGACCCTGCCGTTCGTGAAAAGTTGGAGAAGCAGTATTTAAAAACAGAACATAAGCGTGTTACCATACCCGGCATTTAGTATGAAACCCTTTTAATGGCTTTTAAAGCCGTCGAAAGGGTTTTTTTGGGGCTGTAGGTCGTTAGGCGAGTGTTATTAATGTTAAAACTATTGAGGATTTGTTGGAATAGCATGGGTTTGTCCTCTTTTGAAAAGACAATACCACAAAATGCCCTCCTAGGGTGGACAATTTGTGGTTTGGAATTAATAGCTTTTCCAGATATCGCTTGACCAGGTATCGTGAATCATGTACATTTTACAGCAAAACTACTTTTCTATTCAAAATGTCATGTTCCCGTAGGAGGGATCCGTTGTGATTGTCGGCATAGGCATTGATTTAGTTGAGATTGAACGAATGACTCATATATTAACCCGCAAGGAAGGCAGCCGGTTTCTTGATCGCATCTTGACGCCAAAAGAAAGAGAGCGTGCAACAGGGACTTTGCGACGCCAAGCGGAATATGCAGCAGGACGTTTTGCGGCAAAAGAGGCGATAAGTAAAGCGCTGGGCTGCGGGATTGGAAAATATGTTGGTTTGCAGGATATTGAAGTACTGCCGGATGAGCAGGGGAAACCGCACTGCACGTTATCAGAACAATCCAGACAACGGCTCAAGCTCGGAGAAGATACCCGCATTCATATTTCAATTACACATACAGCAGCAACCGCTGCAGCCTACGCTATCGTGGAGCGGGTTTAGTCCTTGGATTATACGGCTCGATTTGCTTGGCCGCTTAACATGCGTCCCGCAAGGAATAGACCCATACCGCCGAAGAAGCCAATAACGACAGAAGCGTAACCCATGTACCATATACTTATTGCAAGGGTTAACAACGCCAACCAGATGCCCAATACGATAAATCGTTTAGAGAACTTAATGCTGCCGATGAATACAAACAACGCCGCTAGTGTAAAGCCGCGAAGCAAATGCCAACTGCTGAAGCTGAGAAAGCCTAGTCGGTGCGCTGCAATCACGATGACGGCAATGCCTGCGATTGTGAACAAAGGCAGCAGCCATGCGATATTTGTACGGATGCCATTTGACGAATAGCCTGTAACTTTGATTGTATCCTCCTTGTTATGCGATGAATCTGTCAATTCAACCCTGCGCGTATTCCTCACAACTAACCATAAGCTGAGCAACACAGCTATTAATGCAATGAGCTGCTCGGGCCACTGAACCGAAATCCATATTCCTAAAGCTTCTATGATTGCTGCTGCCATCCACTCAGCACCCCAGATGAAAGCCAATTTTTCTATTGTTCCAGAAGAAATCAACTTTTTTGTCTCATTTGCATACTTGTCCCGAACAACATCGAGCGCACTCTCCGGGCTCTTGTCCTCTTGCAGCTTCATCGTGTTCCATCCTTCCATATTCCGTTATTTCTTCTACGCTAGATTTCCCATATAATCGTATTATATCTGTAAAAACCTCAAGAGTGAAGAAATGGAACCATTCATAAACGAGCGGGAGAGAGACATAACATGGACGGCAAAAGAATACTTACAGAGCAGGAGCAATATTTTTCTTCAAATTTGTTGGCTTGGTATATAGAGCACCGCAGAGATTTACCTTGGCGGCGCAGCCGCAATCCTTACCACATTTGGATTTCGGAAGTCATGCTGCAGCAAACGCGCGTGGATACGGTGATCCCTTATTATCAGCGTTTTGTGGAGCGGTTTCCAACCGTCGAAGCATTGGCTGAAGCTCCGGAAGAAGATGTGCTTAAGCTTTGGGAGGGGCTCGGCTATTATTCGCGCGCGCGCAATCTGCAATCCGCGGTTCGGGAAGTGCATGAACGCTATGGGGGCGTAGTGCCGGATGATAAAGCGGAGATTTCCTCGTTAAAAGGTGTCGGCCCATACACTTCAGGTGCTATTTTAAGCATCGCTTATAATAAGCCGGAACCAGCGGTTGACGGGAATGTAATGCGGGTATTATCACGCTATTTTCTAATTCAAGAAGATATTATGAAGCCATCGACCCGTGTCGCAATGGAACGTTTAGCGTGCATATTGATCCCGGAAGGGCATGGCGGAAACTTCAATCAAGGGTTAATGGAATTAGGGGCATTGGTATGCACGCCCCGTTCTCCGAATTGCCTTACTTGCCCAGTCATGGAACACTGTGCCGGCCGAATGGCAGGGATAGAGGAGTCGCTGCCTGTCAAGAAGAAAGCGAAGCCGCCGCGCCACGAAGTCCGACTGGCCGCTTTAATAGAAGGCGAAGGAGAATATGCAGGAAAGCTGCTGATACGTCAACGGCCGCAAGAGGGATTGCTTGCCCGGATGTGGGAACTGCCGCACATCGAGTTGCTGGAGAAGGATTTATCCGAAGAAGAGCGCATGCGCACATTATATAACAAGCTCGCAGAGGATGAGAGCATTTATTCAGAGCCGCAAGGCTGGTTCATGGATACGGAGCATATATTCAGCCACATTCGGTGGGAGATGAATGTCTACCATTTGAAGCTAGAGTCACAGAGCGCTGTTATTCATGCAAATCTTTTACCCTTCCATTATCGTTGGATCGGTCCGGATGACATAGCTGACTATGCTTTTCCAAATGTATTTTTACGCATATTTAAAGCTTATTGGAAGTGAAAGTAATGCAATACAAAAAAACAAGCATCTGCTTAGCGGATGCTTGTTTCAAGTTGTTCGGCGTTATTTACTTCTTAGCTGCTGCGTAACGGTTGCCAACTTCAGTCCAGTTAACAACATTCCAGAAAGCTGCGATGTAGTCGGGACGCTTGTTTTGGTATTTCAGGTAGTAAGCGTGCTCCCATACGTCCATGCCAAGGATCGGTGTTAAGCCTTCCGAAACCGGGTTATCTTGGTTAGGTGTGGAGGATACGACAAGCTTGCCGCCTTTATCCACGCTCAGCCAAGCCCAGCCGCTGCCGAAACGGGTTACGCCGGCTTGCGCGAAGTCGGTTTTGAATTTCTCAAAGCCGCCTAACTCGCTTTCAATTGCCGATGCCAACGCGCCTGTTGGAGCGCCGCCGCCGTTAGGTCCGATTACTTCCCAGAATAGGGAATGGTTCAAGTGGCCGCCGCCGTTGTTGCGAACAGCTCCGCGGATATCTTCCGGTACGCTGCTAAGATCAGCGATCAAAGCTTCAAGATCTTTGTCATGAAGCTCAGGGTGTTTGTCGAGTGCTGCATTCAGGTTGGTCACATAAGCATTATGATGGCGATCGTGGTGGATCATCATAGTTTGCTCATCGATGTGCGGCTCAAGCGCGTTATTCGCATAAGGCAGTGCAGGCAGTTGTTGTGCCATAGTTAAATCCCTCCTAATGGTATGTACTTATTCATTAGTAATTATGACCATTTTGCGATAAGAAATCAACCTGTATCCAAGCATACTAGTCGGATTTCACATTTTCTGAGAAACAATAACAACTTCATGCCTTATTAGCTGCTTAGTCAATCATACAAGAAGCGCTGATTCTTGACATAAACCTCCCGTTCTCCGTTTGTTGGATGCGCGAATTTTTCTAAGAAGTATTTTCCGCTCGCTTGATATTATTCCATTTATTTACTTGTAAACGCTTCTAATTAAGCGCTTTCAGTAGGAAATGGAAGAAAAATAGCGAAAAACACGAATTACATTAAATTAACAGCAGGATTTCGTTAAATTTTGTCGTATAATTATGATCACCGTAAAATTTGAATACTCGGGAGAGAAGCAACATGCATGTACGTCCTTTTCAATTATCGGATTACTCATCGGTTACAGCACTATTAGAGAATGTATTAACCGAGCTTTGCTATGAAGAGACGATGGAGGCTTTCGCAAGACAACTTTCCATGGATTGTGAGCTAGTGTTAGTAGCGGAAATAGAAGACAACATCGCTGGCATATTAATCGGTACGATTGATAATAACAAAGGATATTATTATCGAATTGCTGTGGACAAGCCTTATCAACGTCAGGGCATTGCAACTGCCATGATAGAAGCAATGAAGCATCGTTTCAATCAGCGCAAAGTGAGCAAAATTCTAGTGACTATGGATACACACAATGAAATTGTTATTCCTGTGTATGAGTCGGTCGGATATCAAGAATCCGATTTCTCACGAACATCGCACCGCTTGAGTATTGTGAAAAAAGTAGCCTATCAATAATAATTAATTCAGATATGGATGGAGTCAGCATATCTTTGTGCCGTTGCATTATGGCCTGAGATATGTTTTTCTATTATTAACACCTGATAGCCGATGTGAAGGGGTTTAGCATATGAGTTATTTTCAACCTTATGTGATTAAAAGTTTTAAACACGACGGGCGCCTGCATCGGATGTGGCTCGAAAATTGGCGAGTCGACGATTTACTTTTGCACCCCGGCCATCAGCAGGAATCGATGCTTGTTTTTATTAACAACCAAACAAAAATTCAAGAGGCGGATGGAAAAGAATGGACAAGCCGAATTCCGGGCGTCTCTTTTTTTATCCCCAAACAATGGTTTAATGTTGTGGCTTTAATTGAAGAAGCAGGAATTCGTTATTACTGTAATGTAGCATCGCCGCCATATTCCTTGGAAAATGTCGTTACCTATATAGATTATGATTTGGATGTTATTCAGCTGCCCGACCGCACGATTAACGTCGTCGATCAAGAAGAGTATGAGCGCCATAAACTCAGCTATCATTATTCTCAGGTTGTGCAAGAGAAAGTGCAGGATGGGCTGGAACAGCTTCTAGAGCGCATTCACAGGGGTGATTCCCCATTTCAAGATGACTGGATTATGAGGTATTATAGGTTATGGTTAGACCGAGAAAAGGACGGTTAAGCAGGCATTTATGATAGGAGGGGAGCAGCTTGGAAAAAGTGAAAATCTCGTTAACAGAAGGAACAGCCGGCGATTGGCTGCGTCTTAAACAAGAGCTTTCAGCGGCCGCTCCCTCCCTGGGCATTGATAAGATCGGCTTTGCTTCAGCAGATCCATTCACGGATTTGAAGCTTATTTTACAAGCGCATCGCGATAAAGGATTTGAGTCGGGATTTGAGGAAAAGGATCTCGACAAGCGCATTGAACCAAAGCTCAGCTTTCATGACGGGCCGAGATCTATTTTGTCGATAGCGGTTGCATATCCTTCAAAGCTGCGCAATCCGCCCAGATCAGAGCCGGGCGCATACCGCGGCATCATTTCAAGATCCGCTTGGGGGAACGATTACCATGAAGTGCTGCGCAGCCGAATGGCGCGACTGGAAGCTTTTCTCCACGATCGCGTTGAGGGTGTGCGGACTATGAGTATGGTAGACACCGGTGCCTTGGTTGACCGGGCGGTGGCAGAGCGGGCCGGAGTCGGCTTTGTGGGTAAAAACTGTGCGGTTATAACACCGGAATGGGGCTCATGGGTATATCTCGGTGATGTGATCACGAATATCCCTTTTCCTGTCGATAAACCCCTTACAGAGCAATGCGGAGACTGCACAATTTGCATAGACGCCTGCCCGACAGGGGCTCTAGTCGGACCTGGGCAGCTCAACGCTTCGCGATGCGTATCTTTTGTCACTCAAACAAAGGGCAGTGTCTCGGATGAAATGAAAGAGAAGATCGGCAATCGTCTGTATGGCTGTGATACTTGCCAGATCGTTTGCCCCATTAATAAAGGCATGCATTGGTCGCACCACGATGACCTGCAGCCTGATCCGGAGCTTGTGAAGCCGCTTCTGAAACCTCTCATGACTATGAGCAATAAAGAATTTAAAGTTCAATATGGGCATTCGGCTGCCGCTTGGCGAGGTAAAAAGCCGATCCAACGCAACGCCATTATTGGGTTAGGTAATTTTAAAGACCAATCTGCTGTGCCGCTTCTTGCTGAGCTGTTGGAAAAAGACACACGTCCTGAAATACGAGAGACTGCGGCATGGGCACTTGGGAAAATAGGCAGTTCTGACGCATTGGCCGCGCTGGAGAGAGCTGAAGTGCACGAAGAGAATCCTCTTGTACTTGATAGTATAAGAAGAGCAAATCATTTATTAATTGGTGGTGAAATAAACAGATGAAGTGTATGAATATCGATTCCGTTGAACCGGGACAATTTTTGGGGAAGACGATTTTTTCCAGCAACGGCGCTATATTATTGTCAGAGAACGTTCAATTAACAGTGTTTATGATCACCACGCTGCGGCGGATTGGTGTTACGATGGTATATATTAAAGATCCTAACTTTGAGGATGTGGAAATTGCCGAAGTTGTATCGAATGAGACGAAAATGCTCGTTATGAGAAAAATGGGCGAGACATTTGACTCCATCCGATCAGGCAAAGATTTCAGCACTAGAGCCATCTCCATAAGCATCGATTCGTTGCTGGATGAGATTACGCGCAATAAAGATATGTTAATACAGTTAACCGATATTCGAACGCAGGACAATGAGTTGTATGTACATTCTCTAAATGTATGTATGATGTCAGTTATACTGGGTCTTAATATGGGATTTTCTCCTGTTCAGTTGAAGGAGCTTGCAATCGGGGCACTGCTGCACGATGTTGGAAAGCTGGAACTGATCAGGGACGACGATGCTAAGGACGCTAAGCTGCACCATACCTGGCGCGGTTTCGAGTTGTTGAAAAATAAACGTGAATATTCACTCCTCATTGCTCACGTTGCGTTTCAGCATCATGAGACGATTGACGGCCTGGGGGTGCCTAGGCAGCTTCATGAGGAGCAGATTCATTTATATGCGCGGATTGTTGCCGTGACGAATACTTACGACAATCTGTTGTTCAACCAGAAGGAAGATGGAAGCCGTATGCTGCCGCATGAAGCTTGTGAACATATGATGGCGCTTGCAGGAGTGAAAGTGGATCGAGAGATCGTAGTTCAATTCTTGAAGTCAGTATCGGTTTATCATACAGGGGCTTCTGTTCATTTATCAACCAAGGAAACGGGCGTTGTGGTAGGTCAGCATCGTGGATTGCCAGGCCGGCCTATAGTACGCGTCGTTAAGCAGAATACTGACTCAAATGATTTGGAGATTAAAGAAGTTGACTTAGCAAAGTATACAACGGTATTTATTGATAATGTCCTTTCCTGATCATTTGTGTGCAAGAAAGTGACATGATATGATAGTCCGTAATAATCAAGAATTTGTAAAAGGCAGGGGAAGTTCGGATGACATGGCTTAATTGGGTTTATGTTGTGCTGGCCTTAGTGGTCGGATTGGCAGCAGGCGCTTTTATTGGATATTATGTGCTGCGCAGGCAGATGGAGCGCATACAGAATGATCCTGAGATGCTGCAAAAAATGGCGAAGCAAATGGGCTATAACATGAATAAGCAGCAAATGAATCGCGTGCAGCAAATGATGAAAAATAATCCAAAAGCGCCGAATAAGCGTAAATAATGATAAGACAGACAAAAGCAATACGGAAGAGGTGGAAAATATATGCCTGCGAAGGAGTATAAGAACAGCAGAGTTGCTGAGAATCGGGCGCAGATTGAGGAGCATGTGCGAGAAATTTTACGTCTGATCGGTGAGGATGTAGAACGAGAAGGTTTGCTGGATACGCCGGCGCGTGTTACTCGCATGTATGAGGAAATATTTGCAGGCTATGACGCCGATGTGCGAGATGTGCTGGGCGTAACGTTTGATGAGCAGCATGAAGAACTTGTCATCATAAAAGATATTGTTTATTACAGCCAGTGCGAGCATCATATGGCTCCGTTTTTCGGCAAAATACATATCGGGTATATCCCAAGCGGTAAAATTGCGGGTCTAAGCAAATTCGCTAGGCTAGTGGAAGCTGTTACTCGAAAGCTGCAGGTGCAGGAACGCATCACTTCAGAAATTGCGGATATTCTAACTGATGTACTTAAGCCAACTGGCGTTATGGTAGTGGTAGAAGGGGAGCATCTTTGTATGTGTTCGCGCGGTGTGAAGAAACCTGGCAGCAAAACAGTCACATCTGCCGTACGCGGCTTGTTTCGCACAGATGCACCGCTTCGTTCTGAGTTCTTAGCTCTTATAAAAGGATAACCTAAAAAGGCAGTCGGACTTAAAATCCGGCTGCCTTTTATATATTGGATCAGGCACAAACTTAGACGGAATAATATGCAAAAAAAAGCTTCAAGAAGCTAGAGGCGGCTTTACGTTTTCTTCTCACATCCGTTATACTTATAGAAACTGAGTTTCATATAGTGAAACACTAAAGGGGTGCTATTTAATGATGGATGATGGTAAACTTACGGTTCGTTCGGTAGAAAGGGCCTTAGATATATTGTTATGCTTTACGGAAGCGGGAGAAATGACATTAACCGAAATTTCATCCAGAGTATCCTTGCATAAAAGCACCGTGCACCGGTTGCTGGCTTCACTAGAAGGCAAAGGATTTATTGTGAAGGATAGCTCAACGGATAAATATCGACTGGGTTTTCGAATTTGGGAGCTTTCTGCCAATTTGTCTCATAGTGACGATATGGGCGTAGTGCTGCTGCCTGAGATGGAGCAGCTGCGCGATCAGCTCGGAGAGACCATCTCGCTGTATGTACGCGATAGCATTGAACGGGTCCGCATTCAAGCGGTGCAAAGCAACCATGCGATTCGTCGTGTTGCTCCGGTTGGGGCGAGAATGCCGCTGTACGTTGGGGCGTCGAGCAAGGTGCTCTTGGCTTACGCCGATGATTCGGTGCAGCGGCAGGTGCTGGACGCCGCCGCGGCTGCGGGATCGGCGGGGGGAGACCGCGAAGCGCTGCTGCGGCAGCTTGGAGAAACGAAGATACTGGGCTATGCCACCAGTATCGAGGAAAGAGAGCCAGGCGCGGCAGCTGTGTCAGCGCCGATCTTGAATCGGGCGGGGCAGCTTGTTGCCGCCCTGGCCGTATCCGGTCCTGCGAATCGGTTGACGCAGGACAAAATGCTCGAGCATGCACCCCTCATTACGGCGGCTGCACGCCGCATGGGGGCCATGCTCCGATGATGACAGAAGCCCCTGCCGGAAATACGCGGCAGGGGCTTCTGATTTCAAGTGCGCATGGATGCAGACCCATTACATCATTGAGAGTTAATTTGATATACTAAGTCATGGAGGCGACAATAATGGAAAATAAATCATCTATGCTTGCCATTTTGGTGTCGCTGATTAGCAATTTTTTGCTCACGGGAATCAAACTCGTTGTAGGAACACTTGCTCAAAGTCAGGTACTGATTGCCGATGGCATACATAATGCAGGAGATGTTATAGCTTCCATAACGGCTTACAGCTCTATGCGCGTTTCCGGTAAGCCGCCGGATGAAGACCATCCGTATGGACATGGCAAAGCTGAAGTGCTTGGCGCGGGAGTTGTGGCCGCTATTTTAATCCTGGCTGCGCTCTATATGGGTTATCACGCCTTCATGGCATTTTTCGATCCACCTTCAAAGGTACACACCATAGCTTTAATAGCGGCCTTGGTGTCGCTAGCTGCGAAACAGGTATTGTATTTGTATACGATTAGGCTCGGCCGTAAACACAACAGTAAAGGACTTATCGCTACTGCTTATGATCATTTAGCAGATGTTTATGCATCTTTAGCTGCGAGCGTAGGAATTGGGCTTGGCCTGATCGGTGAATTTTTTCATATTTCCATCCTAT
Organism: Cronartium ribicola 11-2; assembly: GCA_000500245.1. NCBI lineage: Eukaryota > Fungi > Basidiomycota > Pucciniomycetes > Pucciniales > Coleosporiaceae > Cronartium > Cronartium ribicola. The sequence goes on from AWVX01044751.1 coordinate 40,983, forward strand.
CATACGGTGACCCAGCAGCAGGTATTGTGGTGTCTCTGCTTGTACTCAAGCTTGGCGCTGATATGGCGCGTGAATCCATGGATATTTTGATGGAAAAAAGCTTAAGCCCCGAGAAAATAGCTGACATTGCTGAACATATCAGTGAGGTTCCTGAAGTGAAACGGATCGATCGCTTGCGCGCGAGAGAGCTTGGACATTATGTCCTTGTTGATGTCCGCGTGGGGGTACTCGGAACGCTGACGATTCAGGAAGGCCATGATATTTCCCGGAAATTGAAGCAAATGATCATGGACGCGCATCCGGAGGTAGACGAAGTGCTAGTGCACCTAAATCCATGGTATGAAGAAGATGTTAATTGACTTCATGCTGCAGACTCACAGAGCTGGCAACCGATTTGTTAGAATCGTTAAGCTTCGCCGAAGCTACGCGGTCGAGGAATGCCATGGTACGGTCAATGTATTGTTTAGGAGCTGTGTTGTAGATCATTTCATGCAGTGCGTTGTGCTGCAGCCATATCTCTGAGAGCGGATTGGAAGCTTGATTATGGGAAATTTGCTCAATCAATGTATAGGGAGCCAGTTTATCCTGATAGCTGTGTATGAAAAAAATGGGCATACGATATGCGGCAGTAGTGACTTGATCATAAGGGATTTCTCCGAAATTAACGCCGCTGACAATAGGGAATACAGACTTCAGCATCAGAACCGAAGGGAACTCCGGTATACTGACCTGCTGCTTTACGTTTTCATACATGGTTTCAGGCGTTACTACAAAGGTGCTGTCTAGGATCATTCCTGAAATATCATTGCTCACAAGACCTGCTTGCAAGGCCGTACCGGCACCCATCGAGAAGCCCCAAACCCAGATTTCACTTGCGCCATGTTCTTTGGCATAACGAATACCGCCGAGCAGCTCTTCTTTTTCTTGTACTCCGCCTGTAAAAGGGCGCTTGTGTTTCGGTCCGATATACCCATAATCAAACGTCAGCACATTATAGCCGCGCTTATGCAATTCTGCGATCGCTGGATAGACTGGAGCCCATATCTCCTCGCGGTTACCGCCGTAGCTGTGCGAGAAGACGACCGTTTTAGTTGCTTCTTTACAACCGCAGGGCATATACCATCCCTCGACGGAAGTTTTGCCATTGGCGCTGGAGAACGTAACCGTCTCATAAGGAATGCCAAGCTTGCTTTGTGGATTGGAGGTTATAGGTTCGTTATGAGGCTTGACAAGTATGAATGCCATATAGGTATAGAAAGCTGCAACAGCAATAATGAAAGCGCTAACAAATAAAAGGGTTAGGAATAAGATTATCTTAAACGTGCGATATCCATGTTTTTTTGAAAAATCTGGTTGCGTAATAACGGGAACCGGGTTTTCAGAGCTGCCTATTGTATGCTGAGGATAGAGAGTAGGTTGAATGACCATAAGAGACCTCCCGTTACATGGATCAAATACGAATTGGTACTTGGTGCGGCAGTGATCATGTAGAACTGTTTGTTCAATTATAGAGCGACTTCGAGGCCGAATCTAGGTCCTTGCGGATAATGTAGGACAAATGTAATCGTGTCGTAATATTGGTAAGCGTGTTGTAAAAAAGGCGAGCCGCTGCAGTCGATAGACCGTCATAATCAGACATGATATTGTTGAAAAATATGGGTGATTTAAGGCTTGTTTAAGGTATAATGTTTATAGTTAAGCTGTTATTTTATTTGGGATATATTTTTTTAAAGCAAAGGGGTAACCGCTGTTATGAATAGTCATGCCAAATCATCCAAGTCTAGTTATAAAGAAGAACGTAAACGCCAGCTTGAAAAGCAGCAAAAACAAACGAAAAGATTAGTGTGGATTACCGTTATTTGTGTAATTGCCATTGTAGCGGTTGCTTTTATTTTCAAACCGAAGACGCCTGCAAACGGCTTTGCTTATGACAAGCTGCCCGTGCTAGGCAAAACGGACGCTCCAATCAAAATTGTGGAAGTCGGCGATTTCAAATGTCCGACCTGCCAGTATTTCAGCCAAACGGTGGAGCCTAAGCTGAAGGCGGATTTCATCGATACAGGCAAGGCTGCTTTGTATTTCATGAATTATACGTTTATCGGTCCGGATTCATATACCGCTGCGCTGGCAGGGCAATCCATTTACCATCAGAATAACGACGCGTTTTGGAAGTATTATGATGCCGTCTATAGAAATCAGCAAGACGAGAAGATCCAGTGGGCTACACCGCAATTTTTGACCGATTTGGCGCGTAAAGAAGGAATACCTGTTGACTACGATAAGCTTAAGCAAGAAATAGAGTCCGGCAAATATGCGTCCGAAGTGGACGAGCAAAATGCATTTGCTAAGAAAAATTTAACCGGAACGCCGACTATTTTTATTAACGGTAAGAAGTTGGATAAATTTGATTATGAATCCGTAAAACAAGCGATTGAGGAAGCGCAAAAGGGCGGATCTTCCTCATGATGGGGCGCTCTGCAGGCTTTTTCGTAAAATATGGGCTTTACCTGGCCTGGATCGTCTCCATTGTTGCAGTGGGAGGCAGCCTGTACTTGAGTGAAATCATGGCATTTACGCCTTGTAAACTTTGTTGGATTCAACGCATTTTTATGTATCCGTTAGTCCTGCTGCTGGGCAGAGCTGCATACCGTGATGATCGCAATCTGATTGGTTATGTGATGCCTTTGAGTATAATTGGCGGACTGTTCTCGCTATACCATTATGCGGAGCAGAAAATACCTGGTTTAGCCGATTTGCTTCCATGTACACAAGGAGTGCCGTGTAACGAAGACTATTTGGATTGGTTTGGCGTGATAACGATACCGCTGATGGCTTTAGCGGCATTTATCCTCATCACACTGTTTTTATGGCTGGCTCGCAAGGGATCGGATCAATCGGGGAACGAAGCCTAGTTATAGCTATAAATCATTAAGGCAGCCTCTCGTAGTTGTTTAGCTACTAAAGGCTGCCTTTTTTCTTGCGAAAAAAACCTTAACCCGGCTAATAGCCGAGCTAAGGTTTGTATAGAAGATTAAATCTAGCTTAATCCATGATTTGACGAAGCACGGTTTGCAGAATGCCGCCGTTGCGGTAGTAGTCCACGTCGACCAAGGAATCAAGGCGTACAAGCGCGTCGAACTCGAACTTCGAGCCGTCTTCGCGGGTAACAGCCACTTTCAGTGTTTGACCCGGTTTTACGTCGTTGTTAATGCCTAAGATATCGAAAGTCTCGCGGCCGTTAATGCCGAGTGATTTCCAGCTTTCACCGTTAATGAATTGCAGCGGCAATACACCCATACCTACGAGATTAGAGCGGTGAATCCGCTCGAAGCTCTCTGCGATAACAGCTTTTACGCCAAGCAATAGCGTACCTTTGGCTGCCCAGTCACGGGAAGAACCTGTACCGTACTCTTTGCCGGAGATAACGACCAGCGGTGTTCCTGCATCTTGATATTTCATCGATGCGTCGTAAATGGACTCCACTTCGCCAGTCGGCAAGTAAGTTGTTACGCCGCCTTCGGTTCCTGGCGCTGCAGCGTTACGAATACGAATGTTGGCGAACGTGCCGCGCATCATCACTTCGTGGTTGCCGCGGCGTGATCCGTAGGAGTTGAAATCCTCGCGTTTAACGCCATGCTTAATCAGGTACGCGCCGCCAGGGCTGTCAACTTTAATGTTACCGGCCGGTGAGATATGGTCGGTAGTAACCGAATCGCCAAGAAGTGCTAATGTTTTAGCGCCTGTGATTTCTTTAATGTCACCTGGCTCTGGCTGCAGGTTTGTGAAGAATGGCGGATTTTGAATGTATGTGGATTGGGTATCCCACTCGTACAGTTCGCCTTCCGGCACGTCGATGGCATTCCAGCGTTCATTAGCGCGGAATACATCTTTGTATTTGTTTGTGAACATATCAGGACTCAAGGATTGGCTAAGCGCCGTTTGAATTTCTTCGTTTGACGGCCAAATATCTTTTAGGTAGACAGGCGCATTGCTGCTGTCATAACCAATTGGATCTTTGGACAAATCGATGTTCACCGTTCCTGCCAGCGCGTAAGCGACAACGAGCGGTGGTGATGCCAAGTAGTTAGCTTTTACTTGTGCATGTACACGGCCTTCAAAGTTACGGTTACCGGAAAGCACAGCGGCTACTGTAAGATCGTTGTCCGCAATCGTTTTGCTGACTTCATCCTGCAGCGGTCCGGAGTTACCGATACAAGTTCCGCAGCCGTAACCTACAACGTGGAAGCCAAGAGCTTCAAGAGGATCAATAAGGCCTGCTTTTTGTAGATATTCAGTAACAACGAGCGAACCTGGTGTCAGGGAGCTCTTGACATAAGCTGGTTTTTTCAATCCGCGGGCAACAGCTTTTTGAGCCAAAATTCCGGCGCCGATCATAACACTTGGATTCGAAGTATTCGTACATGAAGTAATCGCCGCGATAACAACAGCGCCGGCGCTTAATTTTTCAGTAACGCCATTTGCGAATTTCACTTCAGATTGTTCTGCGATTTTCTCTTCGCTTAAGCCGTATCCGCCTTTTTCAATCGGTGTGCGGATAATCGAGTTAAACGATTCTTTCATAGAGGTCAGCTCGACACGGTCCTGTGGACGTTTAGGGCCTGCAAGGGAAGGCACGACAGTAGAAAGATCCAGCTCAATCAAATCCGTAAAGACAGGATCTGGCGTTGCGTCCGTACGGAACATACCTTGTGCTTTATAGTAAGCTTCTACGAGCTCGATTTGCTCTTCTTTGCGGCCTGTTTGACGGAGGTAGTTAATGGTTTCTGCATCAACAGGGAAGAAGCCAATCGTTGCACCATATTCCGGCGCCATGTTAGCTACCGTTGCGCGGTCTGCAAGCGAGATGTTGCTAAGTCCAGGTCCATAGAACTCAACGAATTTACCTACAACGCCTTTTTTGCGCAGCAATTGTGTCACAGTCAATGCCAGGTCAGTAGCAGTAGCGCCTTCTGACAGCTTGCCGGTTAATTTAAAACCAAAAACATCCGGTGTTACAAAGTAGAGCGGTTGTCCCAGCATGCCTGCTTCCGCTTCAATTCCGCCGACACCCCAGCCTACAACGCCAAGACCGTTAATCATTGTTGTATGAGAATCCGTACCTACTAGGGAATCTGGATAGACGAAGGTTTCACCGTCAATTGTTTTGGTTGCTGCCACAGAGGCCAAATATTCTAAGTTAACTTGATGCACGATACCGGTTGACGGCGGCACAGCGCGGAAATTATCAAATGCGGTTTGCGCCCAGCGCAGGAACCGGTAACGCTCTTCATTGCGTTCAAATTCCATATTGATGTTATAGTCTAGGGCATCTTTGGAACCGAATGCGTCAACCATGACAGAGTGGTCAATAACAAGGTCAACTGGAACAAGCGGATTAATTTTCTTTGGATCTCCGCCAGCTTTAGCAACCGTGTCACGCATAGCCGCAAGGTCAACGACAACAGGTACGCCCGTGAAATCTTGCAGCACGATCCGTGCAGGAATAAACGGAATTTCTTTGTTTGCGTCGCGGCCCTCAGCCCAACCAGCGATTTGTTTCACGTGTTCTTTGGTGATGCCTCTGCCGTCGAATTGACGAATAGCGGCTTCCAGCAGCACTTTAATGGAAAAAGGCAGTTTGGAGATGGCCCCGTTGCCTTGTTCTTCAAATTGCTTAAGGCTGTAATAATAGATAGGTTGGTTTCCGACGTTCAATTGCTGACGAACGGAAAAAGCGTCCGTGTAGGACATAGTTTTAGCCTCCTCTTATTGTTTCATCTAAAAAGTTTCACTAGATGAAACTTGATTTCAAAAAAAGTATCTACTTCAAGTATACCTTGTCATGTAGGGATTCGTAAAGATGATTTGATCATTAATCAGCCTTATTTTTCATATAGTAGAAGGAATTCATGCACATAGAAGCAAGAAATTGACAAATATCTCGTCCAAGGGCGAAGGGAGCGGTAGACATGAGTTGGCAAATTGCCTTGAATCGCTATGTACAAGCGAAGAACCAGGCATTGACGGAGCTCGATGAAAGTCCTCTTGTCAGCGTATTGGAGAGCAGCGGTTATTTGCAGCAAGAAGCCGTTCGCCTTAAACGGCTGCGTCTGTCTTACCGCGACCGGAAAGCCTTGCTAAACGGGGGAGAGATTCGGCTGCGGGTTATCCGCACCGATGAACGTGAAAGTCATGTTACTGCCTACATAACTTTAGAGCAAAAGCTTCGTTACAGGATCAAAGAACAAGAACATACGGAGATTATTCTGCAGAATGAGCGAGTTTCTTTCCTTGGAAACGGGGGCAGTTGGCGGATAACAGAAATCATAAGCGAACAGGAGCCGGCTCCCAGCCGTATCAGCAGACCTTATGGCGGGCCGCAGGAAAGCCATTCTTCTATTCTTCCTTCTGTGCCTTATCTTAACTATTCCATGTTAAAATATACGGGAGCCATCCCGCGAAAAATTTTCTATGATCGAGCACGCGCTGCGCAATACGCTGACGCTTGGTGGAATACGTATAATCCCAGATATATTGAATTTGCTGTAGATTGCACCAGTTATGTGTCGCAATGCCTCTTTGCAGGCGGAGCGCCAATGCACTATACTGGAAAAAGGGGAACGGGTTGGTGGTATCACGGCAAACAAAACGGGTCGGAGCAATGGAGCTACAGCTGGGCTGTGGCACAAGCGCTTCAACACTATCTGAATCACAGTTGGATGGGGCTTCAAGGGCGTGTAGTATCTTCGGCAGCGGAACTTGAGATTGGTGATGTCATCTCGTATGATTGGAACGGTGACGGCGTGTATCAGCATAATACGATAGTAACCGCAAAGGATGCTAACGGGATGCCTCTTGTCAATGCACACACGATCAACAGTTATCATAGATACTGGGAGTACCGCGATTCTTATGCTTGGACCCCGCAAACCAGGTATGTGATGGTACGTATCTCCGACGAAATGTCGATGCATTAGCATCATTTAGTTTAATTTACGATGCCACCTGCTTCGAAGAATTACATTAGGGAGGAAATCATGACACAGAAGATCAGAATCGGACTTATTTATGGCGGTAAGTCGGGAGAGCATAACGTTTCACTGCAAACAGCACTTGCTGTAATTAAAGCCATAGATTTTGGGAAATATGAGGTACAACCTTTTTATATAACCAAACAGGGAGAATGGCGCGCAGGAACTCAATTGCTAGCTCCTGTGGAAACGGCGGCACAACTGGCGTTTGACACCGCAAGTAGAGAAAGCGCTTTGGCTGTCGCTCCTTTTTTTCATAACGAACCAAAGGCAGTGGTCCAGAGCGTTACATCAGGCGAGAAAAGCGAAGCAACTGTCATTGATGTCGTTCTCCCCCTGCTGCATGGGACTTTCGGTGAAGACGGAACGATTCAAGGGCTGCTGGAGATGGCCAATATTCCTTATGCCGGGGCTGGCGTTCTGGCATCGGCGGTAGGCATGGATAAAGTCATGATGAAAAAAGTATTTGCGCAAGAAGGCTTGCCGCAATGTTTATTTCGTTATTTCACCAAGTCGGAGTGGCAGCGCAATCAGGACTATCACATACTTGAATTGGAAACAGCTATCGGCTATCCTTGCTTCGTTAAACCGGCTAATCTGGGTTCCAGCGTAGGCGTATCCAAAGCAAGAAATCGCGATGAGCTGCTGACGGCAGTTGCTTTTGCCTTCCAGTATGACCGTAAGGTCATTATCGAGGAAAATATCGATGCCCGCGAGTTAGAAGTGGCTGTGCTGGGCAATGATCACCCTCAAGCTTCCGTAGTAGGAGAAATTGTTTCTTCCAGTGAATTCTATGACTATCAAGCCAAATATACCGATGGCAAAAGCGAGATGATTATTCCTGCAGCTATTCCTCAAGAAACAGCAGATGAATTGAGAGAGCTGGCCATTCGCGCTTTTCTGGCTATAGACGGCAGCGGGCTGTCGCGTGTAGATTTTTTTGTTAGACGGAGTGACAACCGCATTTTCATTAACGAGATTAATACAATGCCTGGCTTTACACCATTCAGTATGTATCCGCTATTGTGGAAAGAAACAGGCAAACCTTACCGTGAGCTTCTTGACGACCTAATCCGGTTAGCTCTGGAACGCCATGAAGAAAAACAAAGCATTCAGTATACGTTTGATGTTTAGATAAGGATTAAGGGGGACACAGCGAACCATGGGATTCCAAACTGAGTTTAACTCCGTATGTAAGTTCAAGTCCGAGCACGAACTGAATGAGCTCCTGGAGCACGGCCGCAGCAGAATGCTGAAGAGCGGATTTCGCGTGTACCCGGCAGGTCAGAAGGTAATTGCCTATTCACCTTCGAATCAGGCGGTTGCGATCGTGAAGATCCTCGCTTCTATCGCAGAAATTAACTTTCAGGGTGAAGAAGTAACGCAGGTGGAGATGGAACTGATCCGCACCTTAACCGAAGAAGAGTCGAGAATCCAAACGGCCTTGGCCGACGAAATGTTTTTTGGTAATCATAAATAAAAGAGTTTTGGCAAAACAACAGCTGCGGGCGGGCGAAAACCCCTTACCTTGCGACTGTTGTTTTTTTATGATACATTTTTCAACTTGAAATATAGCCGAAAATGGGGTACTTTGGACAGTAGGATTAGTATTTTGAGAGGGGATTTATCACAATGGGTGAATTATTGAACGGTAAAAATATTCTTGTTATGGGTGTTGCAAATGACCGCAGTATTGCATGGGCCATTGCGCAATCGCTAGCCGCACAAGGAGCGCATCTTGTTTTTACATTTGAGAACGAGCGCGTTGAAGAACGTGTGCGGAAACTGGCAGATACGATCCCTAATTCATTGATTTTGCCTTGTAATGTAGCAGTTAATGCTGACATTGACACATTGGCATCGGCATTGAAAGAGCATTTCGGAGTTCTGCACGGTTATGTACATAGCATTGCCTTTGCAAAAGGCGAAGAGTTGGACGGGCTTTACGTAGATACGTCGCGTGACGGTTACGCGCTTGCGCAAGACATTAGCGCATACTCGCTAGTAGCGGTAACGAAACGCATTTATCCGCTAATGACCGAGGGCGGCAGCGTTATGGCCATGACCTACCTGGGCGCAGAGCGTGCAATGAAAAATTACAATGTAATGGGCGTAGCCAAGGCAGCGCTTGAAGCCAGCATTCGATACTTAGCAGCGGATTTAGGCCAGTTCAATATTCGTGTAAACGGGATTTCCGCAGGTCCAATCCGTACGCTGGCAGCCAAAGGCATTAAAGACTTTAATTCGATCCTTCGTTCAGTCGAGGAGAAAGCGCCGCTTCGCCGCACGACCGAAACTGCGGAAGTCGGCGATACGGCTATGTTCCTAATGAGCAATTTGTCACGCGGAATAACAGGTGAAGTCATCTACGTGGATGGCGGTTATCATATCATTGGCGGTTAAATAGTTAGAGCTATACTTGAAGTCAGCGTCCATTCTATTGAATGGGCGCTTTTTTTAATTGCAAGAATGCTCTTATACTCTAGTGTTTCTATAGCAGGATAGCCATAGGAAGACTGAAGATTCAACATTCATTCGTGTTAGTCAAATAGGTTTTTCGGGTATGTTATAATTAGGTTAATAATCTAAAAGGAGGAAATGATGGATGAGCGGTAAGCCATTAGGCGAAAAAGGATTCAATAAATTTGAATCTAAGGCAGACATGTACTTAACAAATAAGGAAAAAGCTGAAGGGCTGCTGCGCAAAGCAATTAAGAAAGCATCTAAAAATCGAAAAATCGGTGAATCTTGGGGGAAACTGCAGCTTCTTTTTGGGTTAATTCGAGATTGGCTGAACGGCAATTATCGGCAAATTCCCACTAAGTCGATTGCCACAGCCTTGATTGCTATCATCTATTTTGTTTCCCCAATCGACTTGGTGCCTGATTTTATATTTGGATTAGGATTTCTGGATGACGCTGCCGTCATCGGTTTTGTAATTAAACAAATCAATAAGGATCTGGTTGCTTACCAGGAGTGGAAGCAGAACAATCAAACCCCGAGTGAGCTTCAACCCTAGCTCTTGCGGAATTTGTTGTTGTTTTCATAGATAATAATAACAAAAGCTTGTGAATACGATATACTGTTGGTATCTAAATCTAGTGGAACTTTAATAAAAAAAAGCCGTAAATAGCAGGAAATTTACTTAGGCTAGTATTGGAGAGTTGAACAAATGTCTGATCATAAAATGAATGATATTGTCAGCAGCAAAAGCTTCACCGCTGTAGCAATTAATACAGCTGCTAAAGCGGGGGAATGGATTAAGAGCAAGCTTGGCGCAATCAAAGAAGTAAATTTAAAAGCTTCGGCGCACGATTTGGTTACGGAAGTGGATAAAGGCGCAGAAGCATTGATCCGCAAGTTAATCCTGACCCATTTTCCAGATCATGTCATTCTCGGCGAAGAGGGCGTAGAACCTGGAGCAGAGGCATCCGTTAAAGCACTCCAAGAAGTTAGCGACGCTGAGTATGTATGGATCGTTGATCCGATAGACGGGACTACAAATTTTGTGCATGGCTTTCCTTTTTTTGCTGTTTCGATTGCGTTGGCACATCAAGGCGAAGTCATTGTCGGCGTTATCTATGATCCTGTGCGCGATGAGCTGTTTGTAGGCGAAAAAGGCAAAGGTGCTTATGTAAAAGGTTTGAAAATTAGCGTTTCTGAGGACGCCTTTTTACATGAAAGTTTAGTTGCTACGGGGTTTCCGGCTGACCGTAAAGCGGGATTGCCGCTGAATCTTCTGCAGATAGGCCATATCGCCCCTAAAGTTCGTAATTTACGCACTACGGGCTCCGCAGCGCTGCACTTAGCCTATGTGGCGGCCGGGCGGATCAGCGCTTTTTGGGAGATTGGGCTCAGCTCTTGGGATATAGCTGCAGGAGCGCTTCTTGTGAATGAAGCTGGGGGGCGTGTGTCAGATATAGATGGAAAGCCGTATACACTGGCTGTGCGTAATGTGCTTGCTACGAATGGACACATTCATAACGAGCTTAAGCAGGAATTGGCAGCGGCAAAGAATAATAGTGAGTAACGGTTTGAAGAGTTCAGGTCTTTTTGGAGGATTCAAATAAAGCGCCTTCGCAGTTTTTAATACGTAAGGCGCTTTTTAAATCTAAGACCAGCAAAGCTGTTAAAGGCAATGTTTGGTCTATTTTGCATACGATATAGAGAAAGCATAAGTCATTGCAAACTTTCATGGAAACGCTTACAATGAAATTGAAAGTAACGGGAGTATTGGGAGGAACATATATGGCGGCCAAATCATTTTTGGAGAAATATCAGGAAGACCATCAACATCCTATGAACAAACTCACTCATTTAATCGGCATTCCGATGATCATTGTATCTCTTCCTTGTTTAATTTGGAGCTGGAAGCTGGCGCTGTTGTTATTCGTTCTAGGCTGGATTCTGCAATTTATCGGGCATATGTTCGAAGGGAAAAAGCCATCGTTCTTATCGAATCCGATCTATTTGCTGGTAGGACCGGTGTGGTATGTGAAGAAGCTGATAACTGGCAAGCATAAGGATAAGAAGTTGATACCGTAATTGCGCTAGGCATATAAATAAGCTATATGAAAAAAACCACCCCGATTATGAAATCAGGGTGGTTTTGCTTTGGCGATATGCATTTACTCCGTAGCCACCGACTGATCGGCTTGCAGGCCGACAGGGGCGATGCGTACGAAATGTTTGTCTAGATCGCTGAGCAGGCGTTGGATGCCAGCAGCCGCTTCGGCTTGGCCGGAAGCTTGCAGTTCATCGCGATAAATGCTGAGCAGCTCATTTAGATCGTTTTTGCTTTGCGGACCAACAGGCTCAACCTTCACTTTTGCGCCCTTGGCGATACGGCGTTCGATTGCTTTCAGATCGAATCCGAATTCAGGTGTTAGGCGCTGATAGATTACGCCGCCGGTCATCCCAGCGCAAATCCACGGACCCGGATCGCCAAGTACGACAGCGCGGCCGTTGGTCATGTATTCGAAGGCGAATCCTTTCAGGTTAGCGCGGGAAGCAATGCTGCCGAGCTGGTCTTGAATCGGCGAAGTGATCTCGCCGCCGAACACAACGTCTGCGCCGGAGAAACGGATACATGCGCGAGTATCGGCGTTGCCTTGAATTAAGAACGTTCCTTTTTGCGCGCCGTAGCCAAATGATTTGCCGACGGAGCCGTTGATCAGCTTGCCGTTTTTGCCCGGCGATTTAAGAATCGCAACTTTGCCGCCGAGCGACATTTTACCAACCCCGTCTTCAGCGCCGCCTTGTACCGTAATGTTCACGCCGCGGGCATTGAATGCGCCAAGGCCGTTACCTGGTATGGAGCCGTCGAGCAAGTTGAGTGACACTTCAGGCAAGTTGTCGTAAGAACCGTCGAAGCGGTCTCTGACACGGTGACTCGCATACCGTGCGCCGAGAATACGGGTTTCCGCATCGACTTTGGACCAATTGTGCTGTATAGCCGCGTCGAAAGTCAGGCAGTCCGGGAAGAACTTCAAGCCTTCTGCGCCGGCTGCGATTTTGATATCCGATGTTTGTGCAGCAGCTTCAGAAGCAGCATCAACAGCGGCCGCGAATGAAAGCGGAGCCGGACGAAGCAGGTCAGATAGGTCGATCTGTTCCAGCTTAGCTACTTGCTGCAAGAGATCGGATCGGCCTACGAGATCTTGTGCATGCGTAAAGCCAAGCGCAGCGACAATCTCGCGAACCTCTTCGCCGATACAGAAGAATAGGCGTACAAGTGAATCTACAGCTGTATCGTAGACACGCGGAACGAAGCGGCGAAGACCTTTTTCTTCGGCTTCTTCCAGCGAGTCGATTTGCGTAGCAATACCAACATGACAAGTATCCAGATGACAGCCGCGGCATGTTGTACAGCCAACAGCTTGCATCGCAATGGATCCGAAGCCTGCGCGGTTCGCACCGAGCATCATCATTTTCACAACGTCTGCGCCGGATTTCAGGCCGCCGTCGGACCACAGCTCGACGCGGTGGCGAAGGCCTGCTTCAATGAGCGCGATGTGAGCCAGCTTCGTACCGATTTCTGTAGGCAGACCTACATTAACGATCGAGTGAATACGCGCAGCTCCTGTGCCGCCATCAAAACCGGATAAGGTTATAACGTCAGCGCCGGCTTTGGCCACACCGACTGCAATGGTTCCGATACCTGGAACGACAGGAACCTTGACGATAATTTTCGCTTTGCGGCCGCTCGCTTCTTTTAGCTCCGAAATGATTTGCGCCAGGTCCTCAATTGAGTAAATATCATGATTGTTTGACGGCGAAATGAGATCAGAGCCAATCGTGGCGTTACGTGCTAAGGCGATTTTGGCTGTAACCTTGGAGCCTGGCAGATGTCCGCCTTCACCTGGTTTAGCGCCTTGACCGATTTTAATTTCAAGGAACGCTACTGCATTAGCAAGTTCAACGTTAATGCCGAATCGCCCGGATGCGACTTGAGCCCCGCGAGTGCGTTTGTAACGGCCGAGCATGTCTTTGATCTCGCCGCCTTCGCCGTTCATCGTGACCATATTTAGACGCTCACCGGCTTCTGCGTAAGCACGGAATGCCGTTTCGTTCTGCGAACCGAAAGACATTGAGGAAATCAGCATAGGCAGGTCGTGATTTCCGACTGAAATGTCGACAGCAGACGGAGCCAGAGGCGTTCGGCCTTCACTGAGCGCTTTTTCATAGTTAAAGTCAGCCACGTGACGAATGGAAATAGGATTGCGTTTCTCTTCTTCGCGAAGCTTATCGCGATAATCGCTGTAAGGCGCTGCACCGGAAGCCGCGTCGCCTAATGCCTTCCACATGCGTTGGAAGAAATGGAAATTGCGAGCCGCTTTTGCCTTAGGATTAGTGAAATCTTCATAACGCTTCTCGGCGTCTGCTTCCAGCGCAGCGAAGCTTTTGCCGGCTTTTTCGCTGCCTAAATAATTAACGATATCAAGCACCTCTGCAACTTCCGGATGGAAGCCGATGGAGGAGAAGAATCGTGTGTAGCCGCGAAGCTCGTGCGTACCGATTGTGGAAATCACTTTCTCCAAACCTTTGGACAATGCGCTGAATACTTTGCGTGCTGCCGGTGCGCCATTCTTCTCAGCAGCAGTTGCGAATAGTAAGTAAGGCGAAATGAGATCTGCGCCTAATCCGCAAGCAACAGCGATGTCATGCAGGTTGCGGATCGCAGCTGTTCGCACAACGATTGTTGCTTGACGGCGAAGGTTATTGCCAAGAGCGATTTTCTCTGCGCTTAGCGCTAAATCTACACGCGATATCGCAAGATGCGGATCCAGCCATAGACGATCGTTCTGATGAGCTTCAGCATCATCCAAGACGATCAGGGAAGCTCCGTCACGAACCGCTGCAACCGCATCGGAGCCTAATTGTTCAAGCGCCGAACGAATCGATCCGCCGCGCGGGAACGTCGTGGACAGCACAACGGCTGACTTACCGAATGCTGCAAGCAATTGCTCATAAGCAGGTTGATTCAGTTCAGCTTCACTATCTACGCCGTTCGGACCTTCTAATAATAGCGGAGCTAATAGCTCAAGACGAAGACGATTATCTAATGCGCCATAAAGCGTTGGGCGAGGGCCGACAACAACACGCGTGGAGAAATGCTCCATTTCACGGTCCCGGTCGATCGCAGGATTCGTTACAACAGCAACGCTTTCTTTAATAAAGTCAGGCACGTTCTGGCGTTCCCAGTTAATTGCCGCATGCGGCCCGTCGTGGCCGAGCGAGCGGATTGGCTCTGCGCCCGTTTCAGCAGTGGATTCGATCATTTGAATGCCTTCACGGTCCCAACCTGCTGCGCTGTAGAACGAATCAGTTACTTCCAGCTGAGGAGAGGGTTCAGCTGTAATGCCGCTTGCCGCAGGTGTCAAATATTTGCGCAGCCCTTCAAAATCAATGCGGCTGGAGGCGCGTTCGTATACTAACGTTTGTACTTCTGTATATGGAATCACTTTAATTGGCTGTCCTGGTGTCAGCTGAACACCGACCTTTTCACCTGGCGCAATCGATTTCGGTTCTGCGACCATATCGCCAACAGTAATTACGCCTTGCTCGGAAGAGAAGTAGACGGAAGTATCGCTCTCTACCATCCATACCGGACGCAAACCCAGAGCATCAACGGAGAAAATACATTCGTTGCCATATCGGGATACGATACCGGCAGGCCCTTGCGCATAATGCCCCCAAATCTGGCGGAAGTACACATATAAATCCTGAAGCTCCGGACGGAATCCTTTCATCTCATTGATAATCGGAGGAAAGACAACTTCCATCGCTTCGAACAAGCTAAGACCGAAACGGTGTATGAAAGTTTCGATGGTCCGATTCATATCTTGAGAATCAGAACCGCCGGCTACAAGCGGCACACCGATCATATCCGCTTCATAGCGCATTTTCTTAATAGTGTTAATCTCTCCATTATGTCCAAGAAGTGAGAACGGCTGAACACGGAAAAACGAAGACAATGTATTGGTAGAATATCGATTATGGCCGATCGTTACTTGAGATGCGAATAATGGATCACGCGTATCGTTATAATATTTAGGTAAAATGCTTGCTGCGCCCATCACTTTATAAGCGGCGGTTACGTTGCTTAGTGTGGCGACATGCACATAATAATTAGCTTCAATAGCGATATGCAGTTCGTATAAATGATCAGCTGCTTTCGCATCCTCTTTCTCGCAGACAGCAGCAATTTGCCAGAAGGTAGGCTCATCATTCAGCGCGTTTGCTCCGAGTACGGAGTTATCTACTTGATTCTCTTGTTCTATAAGAATAGTTACTTGATGCGCCGCAAACAATTCGCGAATGCCGTCTTGTATATCGGAGACTGATTGTTCAAGATTGCGAGGAACGAAAATATGGCCGACAGCGAAGCGCTCATCATAAGCGAGCTTTCCATCGAGACCGGCTTGCGCCAATTTAGATTCCCATAGTGCCCGCGGGATATCGGTCAACATGCCGCAGCCGTCGCCTTCGCCGTTAATAAAACCGGAACGGTGTTCCATTTTCACTAGCGATTCTATCGTCTTTTGAATATTATCGCGGGATGGATGCCCGTCTTTTTCAATGACACAAATAATACCGCAGCTGTCGTGCTCTACAGTGAGCAAATCCCGAAAACGGCCTTCGTTTAACATGGCTTGATTCATAGTTTGTGGTCAGTTGCCTGACCTTCACCTCCAGTGAGTAATTTGTGCAAGCGGCAAATTAAATTCCGAAAATTCCCAAATCATAATGTATACAGCCGAATGAATAAAAATACATATCACTGAATAAACGACAGGGTTTATCAGGGGAAATTAAGTGTCGGAATAGTCGTAATTCGTTGACAATTCAACATAAAAATATTGGGAGTAAATTCATTAAAACCTGGTGTATCGGCTGAAAACCACGCGTACTTTCATGTAAAAACCACGATTGCCATCAAAAGAGTAAACTAAAATCAGCATAGCATGAAAAAAAGTGAAGGACAATAGCTGAAAAATCCAAAAGCAGGATGTAAGCGTTACCTTTACTGCATATTGTTGAATAAAGTTATTTATTGCCATGATAAATTTCTTGAAAAACCGAACAAAACATCAAAATTAAGAAATATTGTTCGTAAATGTCTAATAGTAATCAAACAACTATTTTGTGCTTAAATTTTAGGCTATTTAAATCATAATGTTGATTTTCGACCAAAAGAAAACTGCCTAATTTAGGCAGCTAATTCAGTGCTATCGTATCCGTTGAAGCTTTCACTTTAAATGATCTTCTGGTAACTCGCAATATCCAGCCATCTGCCGAACTTATTGCCAATCTCTTTAAAATGGGCAGATTTCTCATATCCGAGACGCTCAAACAATTTAATGCTTCGTTCATTTTCTGTACATATCGTTGCAACAAGCACATGAAAGCCTTGTTCCCGAGCTTTTGTTTCTAGGAATGGTACAGCCATTGCTCCAATTCCCTTTCCGAGATGATTGGGATCTAAATAAATGGTCACCTCAGCTGTCACATCGTATGCCGGTTTATTTTTATGCTGTGATAGTAGTGCATAGCCGATGATCACACCTATATCTTCGAGAATATAGGTTTTATAGCGAGGGTTACCATTCTGAACATTTTTTCGCATTTCATCTAAAGAGAGTTCTTCGGTATGAAAAGAAACGGTTGTATGAGTAACGTAATAGTTGTAAATATCGAGAACTTTCTGCAAATGTTGGTCTTCAATTTCAATAATCTGCATCTTCTTCATCCTTTCTCTTGCTCTCTCTAATCAACAACAAAGTTTAATATAGTCTTGTAAATTAAAAGAGTTCAGTTAGGTTTTCGATTTGGTTAGTGGCATATGCAACAGGTAAATCACCCAAAAACAATGCTATTATCTCTATTATATTTATTCAGTTACACGGGCCATAACCGCAAAAGCCCGGTCGACTGCCGCAAGCGCGGCATTAATATCCTCGTCCGTATGGGCAAGCGTGACGAACCATGCTTCGTACTTCGACGGTGCTAGGCAGATGCCGGCGTCCAGCATGAGGCGAAAGAAACGGGCGAACAGCTCGCCGTCCGTATCCTGCGCCTCATCATAGTTCGTGACGGAATGATCGCAGAAGTGCGTGGACAGAGCGCCGCCGATACGGTTGACCGTCAGCGCGATGCCGTGACGATCCGCGGCGCCTCGCAGTCCTTCTTCGAGGCGTTCGCCAAGACGCTCGAGCCTTGCGTAACCGCCTGCCTGCTGCAGCACTTGCAAGCAGGCAATGCCTGCGGCGATGGAAGCGGGATTGCCCGCCATCGTGCCGGCTTGATAAGCAGGTCCGAGCGGCGCGACCTGCTCCATGATGACCTTGCGGCCCCCGTAAGCCCCCATCGGCAGCCCGCCGCCGATGATCTTGCCCAGGGCCGTAAGGTCCGGTTCGATGGCCGCGAACTCGTCGCTAAGGCCATCGTAGGTTTGCGCCGTTCCGTAGTGGAACCGGAACGCGGTGATGACCTCGTCATAGATGACGAGGGCGCCATAGCGGCGGGCGGCTGCGCACAGACCCGTCAGGAAGCCGGGCTTCGGCATAACCATGCCGAAGTTGCCGACAATCGGCTCAACCATAACCGCCGCTGTCTCTGTACCCCAACGCGCCAGCGCAGCTTCCAGCGCGTCCAAATCATTGAACGGCACAGTAATCACTTCCTGTGCGATAGAGGCCGGCACGCCTGCGCTGTCCGGCGTGCCCAGTGTGGACGGCCCTGAGCCTGCCGCCACAAGAACTAGATCCGAATGCCCGTGATAGCAGCCGGCAAATTTAATGATCTTGCTGCGCCCTGTGTAGGCGCGCGCTACCCGAATCGTGGTCATCACCGCTTCGGTGCCTGAATTGACGAAGCGTACCTTATCTAGCGAAGGAATTGCTTCTTTAAGCATTTTCGCCAGCGTGACTTCCAGCTCCGTCGGCGTACCGTAAAGTGTGCCGTTCTGCGCTGCCCGGCAGATAGCCTCTGTGACATGCGGATGAGCATGCCCTGCGATAACGGGCCCGTATGCGGCGAGGAAATCGATGTAGCGGTTACCGTCTTCATCCCAGAAGTACGCGCCCTCGGCGCGCTTCATGAAGACGGGAGCTCCTCCGCCTACGGCCTTAAAGGAACGGGAGGGGCTGTTTACCCCTCCCACAATATGCTTCAGTGCTTCTTCGTAAAGTGCTTCCGATTTTTTTCTATTCATATCAATAAAATCTCCTAGTATAAGGTTAAGAAACTCTGATGCAAGTTAAGATGCTTTTGCTGTCGGTGCAGGTTTAATCGATGAACCTGGTTTAGTTGAACTCGTGTCAACCGGTTTCGGTGACTCAAATGGCAGGATCGGATCCAGCGGTTGATCGGACGGTGAAGGGGATCCCTCTTGCCCTCCGGGAATGATCTCGATCTCTCCATTATTAGGCTGCACTGAACCAGCTGGAGAAGCTGCCGGTGTCGGCTTCAGCTTCGGTTTCGGTGTCGGTTTAGGCGCTGTCTTAGGAGTGATAACCGGTTTCGCAGACTCCAATGGCTTGCCATCGATTAATTTATCGCTCAGCAATGCCTTTACATAGCGCTGCAGCTGCGCTTTATCTGCGGTAATGACCTCTGCGCCGCCTATATTCCGCTCTTGCAGCAGTTCATTTGGAGGCAGCTGCTGACTAATTAACGTTTCTGTCTTTATATCCCAACCGAGAGTCGCGAGATTTATCATATCGCCTACTTGCATATTGGTTTCTATGTAAGGATCGATTTTACTTAGTATGCTTGGCAACCGCAGTATAGATGTTGTGGACTGCATCTTCGCGGCGACAGCCTTCATAAATTTACGCTGGCGGTCCGATCTGGCAAAATCACTCATGGCATCATGCCGAAATCGCACATATTGCAGGGCAGTTTTGCCGTCAACGTGCTGCTCGCCCTTCTTTAAATTAATATCATAGACATGATCATCTTCGCCATCCGTCCATTTCATGTCTTTTTCAACATCAATACTGATGCCGTCAATAGCATCAACCAGTGCAATAAATCCTTGGAAATCTGTATAGACATAATATTGAACCGGCATGCCTACTAAATCGCTGACCGTCTTCATCGCCAGATTCGGACCGCCGAATGCGATAGCGGCATTGATCCGGTTATCGCCTTGTCCGGCAATTTTCACCCATGTGTCGCGCATAATGGACATCATGGCGCCCTTTTTGGTAAGAGGATCAATCGATACTAGCGTCATGCTGTCAGAGCGGGGAATTTCATTTTTCTTAAGACCGCGGGAGTCGCCCCCGAGCAATAAGATGTTGACACGTTCCTTGCCTTCCCATTTGGGAGGCGGGTTTTGTTTAGAATCAGAGATAGGGAAGTGAGGCGATTCAACACCCTTCTTCGATATGTGATTGGCGAACGTATACAAGGAAAACGCATAATAGCCGACCGTGCCTAACAGTACTATGGTAATCGTAAGAATGATCCATTTCCATTTTTTCATGGCTGCACTCCTCACAATAAGCGTCGTCTTTATGTAATCTTTATGAAATACCGTTTTCGCGTATCGATACTTGTGTGATAAAATAGATGGGTTGGGAGTAGTAGTATGAATTCTTTATGAATTAATTATAAGTTGACTAAAACAAAGATAGCAAGCCGATTGACGGTTTGTGTCGAAATGTGAGTTGGAGGGTCTTATGCTGGCTATAGAAGTTGAAAATCTTCGTAAGGAATTTCAGATGCAGCAAAATCGTCATGGGCTCAAAGGTGCGCTGCAGGATTTATTCAAAAGGGAATACAAACAGGTTGCTGCAGTCAAAGACATTTCTTTTCAAATACCAAAAGGTGAGATCTGCGGGTATATCGGCGAGAATGGAGCAGGCAAATCGACCACGATCAAAATGCTGACAGGTATTCTGGTGCCCACATCGGGATTAATTAAAGTTAATGGTTATGTTCCGTTTAAAGAGCGAGAAAAATTCGTTCGCGGCATCGGTGTCGTTTTTGGGCAGCGAAGTCAACTGTGGTGGGATATTGGCGTCATTGAATCGTTCCAACTGCTCCGTAAGGTTTATCGTGTGCCGGATGTTGATTACAAGCAACGGATGGACGAACTTGTGGAACGGCTGCAGCTGTCTGAGCTGTTATCCAGACCTGTACGTAAGCTAAGTTTAGGGCAGCGGATGCGCTGCGAGCTAGCGGCTTCATTGATTCATAATCCATCTATCGTTTTTCTCGATGAGCCAACAATTGGCTTGGACATTGTAGTGAAGACAGAAATTCGTGAATTTTTGAAATCGATGAATCAACGGTTTGAAACAACCATTTTGCTAACGACCCACGATCTGCAGGATATTGAAGCGCTCTGTTCGCGAGTTATTATGCTCGATGACGGGAATATCATTTATGACGGCGGTCTGGATGAGTTGAAAGCGAAGTGGGGAAAAGGCAAGGACGTTATTTTGCAATTTGAACAAAGCGTAACATTAGCTCGGTTACAGGAATTGACGCAAGGTCTTGATGTGGCATGGGAGCTTGAAAATGAGCAAACAGGCAAGGTTTTTATTCCACAGGATCGAGCAAATGTATCTGATGTACTTGCCCGTGTGGTTGGGGTGCTGAGCATTTCCGACATCCGCATCGTGGAAACGAACACGGATGACATAGTGCGTGAAATTTACAAGTCGGGATCGGCAGAATCGAAGAGTGATCTGACAAATGAGGATGAGCATTCGGATGCCGAAGGAGCGGTGCTTCGTGTCTAGTGCATATTTGGAACTCATTCGTATTCGTTTTCTAATGATGCTTGCTTACCGTGTGAATTATTACAGTGGTATTCTTATTTATGCGCTGAATATCGGTGCGTATTACTTTATTTGGAATGCGATTTATGAAGGGAAAGACACGCTCCAGGGGTTTACATTGACACAGATGACCACTTATACCGTCGTGTCTTGGATGAGCAGGGCATTTTACTTCAATAACTTAGATCGTGAGATATCCACTGAAATTCGCGATGGCAGCGTCGCGATTCAGTTTATCCGTCCGTATAATTATATCGTTGTTAAAATGATGCAGGGTTTGGGTGAGGGGATATTCAGAATGCTGTTATTTACAGCGCCTGGACTTCTAATTACTTCGTTCTTGTTTCCGATAAAGCTGCCTACGGATCCCTATGTTTGGGTGATGTACTTACTGATGCTGTTCATGGCTTTTTTAATCAACTCGCAGCTTAATATTATAACCGGACTGTCTGCTTTTTTTATTGAAAATGCAGAAGGGCTGATGCGCATGAAACGGATAGCTTTGGATTTGTTTTCCGGGTTGTTTGTGCCGCTCTCTTTTTTTCCGGCTTGGTCTTCCTGGCTGATTAAGCTGCTTCCTTTTCAAGCGATTACCTATTTGCCCGGATCTGTGTTTACGGGACGCGTGAATGGTTCGGGAATTGTGCAGATTTTAGGCATTCAGATTTTTTGGTTTGTGATTCTAACGATACCGATGATGCTGCTGTGGCGAAGCGCCCGTAAGCGGTTGTACGTGCAGGGGGGTTAGAAAATGTTCTATTTTTCGTTGGTTGGCACTTATCTCATCAATTATTTGAAAACAAGAATGACTTACCGTTCTGACTTCTGGATAGAGGTTATTTCAGATCTATTGTTTAATGGCCTTAATTTGTTAGTTATCCTGATCATGTTCGATCATACCCAACTGATGGGGGGGTGGAATCGGGAGCAGATCTTGTTTATTTATGGATTTTTTATGATTCCTTACGGTTTGTTTGCCGCTTTCTTCAGCTTATGGAATTTCGCTGAGCGATATATTGTTAAGGGCGAGATGGACCGTATTCTTACGCGTCCGGCTTATAATCTCATGCAGCTAATGCTGGAAAATATGGATCCTGCATCGTTGTTCAGCGCTTTAGCCGGCGCTATTGTGATGGGCTTTGCATGGAGCCATCTGCATTTATCCTGGTCGTGGTACGACCCGTTTGCGTTTGTGCTTCTTGTGATTGGCTCGGTTGCCATTTATGGCGGGTTGTATATTGGTTTGACGGCGTTATCCTTCTTCTCGGACGCGCCGACCGGCATCATGCCGATGATTTGGAATATACAGAACTACGGCCGTTATCCGGTTACCATATATAACAAAATACTCAACCTTATTTTGACATGGATATTACCTTTCGCCTTTGTTGGTTTTTATCCGGCTGCCTACTTTTTAGACCCGGTGCATTGGGCCAAATTCGCGCTGCTGACACCGATTGTGGGGGGCGTTTTCCTAATGATTGGATTAACCGTGTGGAATATCGGAGTTCGTCGATACAGGGGCGCAGGATCATAAGGAATGCGGGCAGGAAGAGGTTTCCTTTTGATTAGCGGTTAAGTGCAGCAATAGACCGCATCCTTTGTGAGGGTGGCTGTCTATTTGTCTTTCAGGTAGTTTAAAAGGAACAAACTTTCGCATAGACTGGAGCATGGAATCTATATGTCGACACTGCAAGATCCTTTGTTTAACGCTGGGGATACGGTTCCTGACTTTACTTTACTAGCCTCGAATGGCAGGGATATCTCTTTGCGTGATTATCGCGGACGCAAGCTTGTTATTTACTTTTATCCCAAGGATGATACACCAACCTGCACACAGGAATCGTGCGATTTTCGAGATTTTAACGGTCAATTTGCTGCACATAACACTGCCGTAATCGGCATATCGATTGACCCGATTAAGGTCCATAACAAGTTTATCGCTAAGTTTGAACTGCCGTTTCCTCTTCTTGCCGATACGGATCATAAGGTTTGCGAGTTGTTCGGCGTTTGGACGCTGAAAAAGCTTTACGGTCGTGAATACATGGGAGTAGAGCGGTCTACGTTCCTGATCAACGAAAAGGGCAGGCTGCTTCATGCATGGAGGAAAGTGAAAGTGAAGAACCACGTTCAGCGGGTGCTTGACGCTGTTGCAAGGCACACTGTCAACTGATTCCTATTAAAGAGATACCGTTAAAGAGTTGTCTTTCATGCCGACAGCATGGAGATTAACTCTTTCTTCCTATTAAAGTCATACGACTAATGCTAGGCCCATATACTCTACTATTCGGTCTGAATAGCGGAGGGAATGGCGGATGAGAGGTACAGGAAGCGCAAAGATTCATAGAGTTCGTATTTGGTATCAAGGATGGTGCCAAGTTGTATTGGGTCTCGTATGCTGTTGTCTAATGCTTGAAAGCTTGCCTGCAGCTGAGGCTCATGCAATGAAGGAAACAACGCGCGATGAAGTATACCGTCAACTTAAAGGCGGGGAGAAGCTGCTGCAAACCCAGACGTATGAAACTCCGGATTCGCCGACAGTCTATCTTACATTTGATGATGGACCTAGCCGATTAACGGGCAAAGTTCTGGATATCTTAAAAGAAGAAGAAGTTAAGGCTACTTTTTTCGTGCTTGGTGAGCAATCCGGCATGTATAAAGACGCTATTCGAAGAATAGATGCTGAGGGTCATGCTTTGGGGAATCATTCCTATAATCATGAATACGCGCAATTGTATGGGAAAAGCTTCGGCAGTTTCTGGTCGCAAATTCAGCAGACGGATAAGATTTTGACGGGGATTGTTGGTAAAGGACCTAGATTGTTAAGAGCTCCGGGCGGAACGTTTACCAATTTTGATGCTTTTTATTATTACTTGTTAGATCAAGCCGGCTATAAGGTATTTGATTGGGATGTAGACAGCGGTGATTCTAAGCGTGCAGGCGTTCCTGCCAGTGAAATCATAATGAATGTTAAACAGGATAAGCTTAAGCATGAGATGATTGTATTGCTTCATGACGGCGCTGGTCACGGGGAATCCGTTGCAGCGCTTCCAGCCATCATTCACTATTTTAAAGAAAAAGGCTATCGTTTTGCTGCGTTAACTCCGAAGGTGAAGCCTGCGCAGTTTCCAATTGGACATATCAAATGGCTGCGCTCTGTTCCTAGCATTACAAGCTTTGAAGAATTTCTTCATCAAATGGAGTCATTTGCTCTAGAGAGTCAACTCAAATCCCAGGGATCTGAAGTCTTGCCGCCGCCTTTGCCGCCTTTAGAACTGAAGATCGGCAAGGAAACAGTCAGGTTGCAGAACAATGCTTATGAGCTAGTAAATGACAGGCTTCAAGTACCATTGCGTTTGCTGGCTGAGAAGATGGGCGGCAAAGTAAGCTGGAACGACGAGCAGCAGACAGCCTCCGTCCATTTAGGTATGATGGACTTGGAAGTTGATATCGCAGGTAAAGTTGTTCGCCATTATGTGATTGGAAAGCTGGTATCCACAGAACATCTAACTGGCGCATCTATTATCAATGGAAGAATTCATGTGCCGCTGCGGCAAACCGTAGAACGCCTTGGCAGTTCGGTGAGCGGTTTTGCATGGACCTCTACGCATATTGAAGCAGCCGTTAACCTTGACCCTCTGCCCTTACGTTATATATAATAAACACTTGAATGGAGGGCGGACATGAATAAACAGAATGAACTGATTATAGTTCTGGATTTTGGCGGTCAGTATAACCAATTGATTGCAAGAAGGATAAGGGACTTGGGTGTTTATAGCGAATTAATGCCATATAATACGCCTGCTGCCAAGCTGCGTGAATTGCAGCCGAAGGGGATTGTATTTTCAGGCGGACCGTCAAGTGTGTATGGGGAGGGAGCTCCTCAAGTTGACCCGGCTATATATGATCTGGGCATTCCGATCTTTGGGATTTGCTATGGGATGCAGCTTATTGCTCATCAACTGAACGGAAAAGTCGTTAGGGCTGATAAGCGTGAGTATGGCAAGGCAGATGTAGATTTCACTCCGGACAGTCGACTTGTGCAAGGACTGAACACCAAGCAAGTTGTTTGGATGAGCCATGGCGACCATGTCGTGGAACTGCCGGAAGGATTCGTTATTGATGCCAGCACCGAGCATGCGCCTATTGCTGCAATATCTCATCCGGACAAGCAGATGTATGCCGTACAGTTTCATCCGGAGGTGCGTCATTCCGTATTCGGTAATGAGATGATTCATAACTTCATTTATGGTGTGTGCGGTTGTACAGGACAGTGGAGTATGGAGACGTTTATCGAAGATACGATTAAAGATATCCGTGAGCAAGTCGGCAGCAAAAAAGTGCTGTGTGCCCTTAGCGGCGGTGTCGATTCGTCCGTTGTAGCTATTCTGCTTCACAAAGCAATTGGCAATCAACTGACTTGTATGTTCATTGATCATGGCTTGTTGCGTAAAGATGAAGCGGAAAGCGTCATGGACACGTTTGTCGGCAAGTTTGATATGAAAGTAGTCAAAATCGATGCGCACGAGCGTTTTCTGGGCAAGCTGTCTGGCGTCGACGATCCGGAACAAAAACGGAAAATTATTGGTACAGAGTTTATTCGCGTATTCGAGGAAGAGTCAACACAATTTGACGACTTTGACTTCTTAGCGCAGGGCACGCTGTACACGGATATAGTTGAAAGCGGCACGGCAACGGCCCATACGATCAAATCGCATCATAATGTGGGCGGATTGCCTCAAGATATGAAATTTAAGCTCGTGGAGCCATTGAAAGCTTTATTCAAAGACGAAGTACGTAAAGTCGGCGAAGAGTGCGGCCTGCCTGCGGCCATCGTATGGCGTCAGCCGTTCCCGGGGCCAGGTCTTGCGATTCGCGTCCTGGGTGAAGTCACAGAAGAAAAGCTGCACATCGTGCGTGAATCCGATGCCATTTTACGGGATGAAATCGCTAAAGCGGGCTTGGATCGTGAAATTTGGCAGTACTTTACAGCACTGCCGAATATGAAAAGCGTAGGAGTGATGGGGGATGCACGGACCTATTCCTATACAGTCGGTATCCGCGCAGTAACATCCATCGACGGTATGACAGCAGATTGGGCGCGAATTCCATGGGATGTACTGGAGAAAATTTCCGTTCGCATTGTGAATGAAGTCGATAATGTGAATCGAATCGTCTATGATATTACTTCTAAACCGCCTGCGACCATTGAGTGGGAGTAAGAGCAAATAACGCAACGAAATATTAGAAAAACTGTCAGGACAATTTCTGACAGTTTTTTTGCATTTTTATCCGGTTTTAAAAGTATCGGGACTTAAGTCACGAAAAAAGATATGAATAAAGATCTGTTTTGTAACCTTAGTTACAGAATTAGCTTCTAGCCCCATGATAAAATGACTTATAAAATAAGTTGAAAGAACTAGTCGGAGTGGTTGAGATGATATTTGTACCTGTAGTGGAATTGAAAAGCGGTGATCGGTTAGGCCAACACATTCAACAACCGGATGGTCGGTTGGTTCTAGCGCGGGGTGTTGTTCTTAATGAACAGCTTATTGATGGACTCGTGAGGCAGAAAATAAACGGTGTCTATATTGATGATATAAGAAATAATGGTACGCTTCCAGTCAAACAGAATGGTATGGTTCTTCGGCAAGGCGCGCTTGATATGGTCAGTCAAGCATTCAAAGATATAGCAATGACAGGAAGCTTTCAAAGTAAGCCCATTCTTCAAATGACCAGGGGCTTGATTCATCATTTATGCAAGGAAGATGACTTTAGCATGCAAACCAAGGAGCATCGAGCAGATGCCTCCTATTTAATCGGTCATAGTGTTAATGTATGCTTATTATCTGTCATGACCGCAATGGCGCTTGATTATACCGAAGAACAATTGCATACGCTTGCCTTAGGTGCTTTGCTGCACGATATTGGTTATTTTTCTCCGCGATGCGCGAATTTAAGGAAGGACCACCCGCTTGTCGGCTTCGATCTCGTTCGCCAACATCCGGATATTCCATTAATGGCTGCGCATATCGTCTTACAGCATCATGAACAGTTAAATGGAGAAGGCTATCCGTATGCGGTCAAAGGAGACAAATTCCGTGAAGCTGCGCAAATTTGTGCGATTGCAAACGATTTTGATCATTTTGTCAATGAAATAGGCACAAACCGCCTTCCTCACGAAGGAATTGAATACATTATGTCGAAGGTGGATTCAAGTTACAGCATCCATCTTGTGCGTGCTTTTGTAAGCAGCATAATTCCATATCCAGTCGGTACAATGGTAAGATTAACGAATGGCAGAGTAGGCAGAGTTAGCCAACTATCTATAAACCCATCGCGCCCTGTGATAACCGATAATAAGGACGGAAATCAAATCAATCTGCTACAGCATCATACGGTTTTCGTAGATGAAGTCATTACAGAAACGATATTAAACGTTGTATAATAGAAAATGCTTTATAGAGGAAGAGTTAGGGAGCGAAAAAGTTTGTCAATTGATGCTTTAAAGCTGAAAAGTCAAATTCCTTTTTTTCGAGAAATTTCCCAGGATGTGCTGGATAGATTTGTTCCATACATGCATGAGAAAACCTATAAAAAGGGATCACTAATTTTCCTTGAAGGGGATCAGGGGGATGAAATTTATTTCATCCTTTCAGGCGCTGTGAACATTTATACGTTCGAGGGTACAAAAAAAGTCATACTTGCCTACCTGCAAGAAGGAGAGTACTTCGGGGAAATGGCTTTGATTAAACCTGGGCTAGTGCGCTCTGCAACGGCGGAAACGATCCAATCCACGACTTTATATGCGCTGAGAAGATCAGATTTTGGGTCTCTAATTGATGCTTATCCCAAGATTGTATTTCATTTATTGGATGATACAATGGAACGTCTAAGACAAGCCAACCATCAAATTTACGATCTTACTTTTCTAAATGTGCGAACTCGCATCATCAAGCGCCTGCTTCGTCTTTCCCATGAAAGAGGTACAAATACAGCGGAAGGCGTTTTGATCAATATGAAAATAACGCATCAACAGCTGGCTGATATGGTCGGCTCTGTACGTGAAACGATTACAAAAGTACTGCTTGAACTGCAAGAGGAAGGATTAATTTCGATTACGAACAAAATGGTGCTGATACTTGATCCCAAGCGAGTTGAAAAGCTGTTGGTGGAAGAGATGGACATGTAGTTTTAGTTGAAATTTGTTGACAAATGTTTAAATGTGTCATTAAATTGATGATGGAAGACAAATGAATACCTTTCGTATATTTTTGGGAATAGGCCCAATAGTCTCTACGAGATCACCGTAAATGATCCCGCTACGAAAAGAAGACGCGCTGAAAGATTCAAGACTCAATAAGCTATGAGTTTTGGATAATTTCGGAAGCGATTTCTTCGTGGCCCGACGTCATTAACGACATCGGGATTTTTGTTTTTCCCAATAGGTCTAAGGTGTATGCTTTCAAGGCAGTTCTGAATAGGACGCACGGACAAGCATCGCTTGAACAAAACTTTAAGGAGGAATGAAGCAGGATGGATCGTTTTTTTAAGTTAAAAGAAAATGGTACGAATGTAAGAACAGAGATTTTAGCGGGGATTACGACTTTCATGACAATGGCTTACATACTTGCGGTTAATCCGGGTGTATTGTCTAATGGAACCGGAGGAGACTGGACAGCTATTTTCTTAGCGACTGCTATTGCGGCCGGTGTCATGACGATTGCTATGGGTTTATTCGTGAATTTTCCTGTTGCGCTTGCGCCGGGAATGGGTCTGAATGCTTATTTTGCAACGATCATTATTGCGTCCGGAGGCAAATTTACATTTTCAATGGCTCTTACCGCCGTATTTATCTCAGGGATTATTTTTCTAATCCTTACTGTGACCAAAATACGCCAAATGCTCCTCGTAGCTGTTCCTGACAGCTTGAAGCATGCGATTACGGTAGGGATCGGGCTGTTTATTGCTTTTATCGGTATCAAAAACAGTGGACTAATGACGGTTGCTGTGGAAAGCTTGAATCCGATTGAAGCTCATAAATTTACGGATGTCTTGTACTTTGAATCAATTTTTCATATGGGCAGCTTGAAAAGTCATGATGTTCAACTTGTCATTATAGGCGTTCTATTAATTTCTGCGCTGATGGTGCTTCGTGTGCGCGGAGCCATTCTATATGGGATTCTGGGTACAACGATTGTTGGTTGGCTCATGGGTGTTGTGAAGTTAAGTTCGTTAACGGATCCGAAAACAACTTGGGTTCCGGATTTAACGAAACTGCAATTTGCTGACTTTGACTTCGCCGGAATCATGAATACGGGAATCGTTACTGTTATTTTGACGTTTACTTTTGTGGAACTTTTCGATACGTTCGGTACGATGGTAGGAGCGGCTACACGTGCCGGCATTATGAAAAACAAAGAAGAAGGAAACAAGCGTGTCGGCAAAGCCATGTTGGTTGATGCAGTCGGCGTCAGCGGCGGAGCACTTCTTGGTACAAGCACAGTAACTGCATACATTGAGAGTGCTGCAGGTATCGCGCAAGGTGGACGGACAGGCTTAACAGCGGTATCTACAGGTGTGTGCTTCTTGCTTGCTCTATTCCTGGCTCCAATCGCTATGCTTGTTCCGGGTTCAGCTACTGCGGCTGCTCTGATCGTGGTAGGCGTTCTAATGATGCAATCTGTGCGTGAAATTGATTTTACGGACTTTACGATTGCTATTCCCGCATTTCTGACGATCGTCCTAATGCCGTTTACTTACAACATTGCAAACGGGGTATCGTTCGGAATCTTCTCTTATGTCGTGCTTGCGGCAATTGGCCAATTTTCCGGCAAAGGCCAGCATAAAGTACATTGGTTGATGTGGATTCTTGCTGTGCTGATCGTGCTGCGGTATGTATTAATTGGCAGTCAAGGTTAAGTTCCTCTCCATGTAATTAACAAGAAAGCCTAAGCGGAGTCATTCTCTGCTTAGGCTTTCTTTTGGTTATGTGATTGCTCTTAATTAATGCGTGTAGAGTAAATCAATTTACGATAGCCTTGGTATTCTTCATACACACTGTAGTTATAACCGGAAGACCCTGCAAATATATCCGTTGTGGTAAAAGACATTTTGAAGCTGTCGTGATAACCGGTTTTTAACGTTGTAGCACTTGAAACGGCAGTAGATTCAAAATCTTTTACATCAACTGCTTTTTCATAGGTGAATCCTCGTCCGCCAGCATCGTCAAAACGGAAAATCAGTTTATGTTGGTCAAGATTTATAGTGGCTGCGGATGTTTTGGTTATCGTATAGCCATATAAATTAAAAGTTAATGTTCCTTTGTCATAGACGGGTGATACGCCGCCTAAAGAGAGCGAATAAGGGAACAATGAAAGAGCATTCGTAGAAGTTGTAGTTGAACTTTCAAGCTCAGGTAAAGAGAATGCAACTGGATTAATGTAGGAGTCAGGCTTATCGGTAACTGACGAAAGCTTGCCGCTCGTAACCGCTTGCCCAATTAATAACTGGAAGCCCGCACCGGTGACATTAGCAGGAACAGAACCCCACACATTGATCACAGCTTTACCGGATGGACTAATTTTGTTCGTTACTTCTTGGACTGTTGCGGGATAAATGGCTCCGTCAGGCCCTATATACTGGGCAACTAACCTGACCGGATCCGTCGTTCTGGTCCCTAAATTCTCAAGCTGTACGGATGTATTCAACAATTGATCCGCTGTACCTGCGTATAAGGCTGCACGTTGTACAGATAATCTGGTCTTATCTAATATAGTCGTATCCGTTGCTAATACGGTAGGCACATTGAGTGTTTGAGAAGGAACGCTAAAATTAGCCACATCGACTGGTGAACTGCTGCCGTCCGTGTTTTGAATAAACAATTCAATGCTGGAATAAGACGTCGAGTACGGAACTTTACCGCTCAATTGCAATCGTAATTCAGGAGAAGATGGTGAAAGTGAACTAACTGAGCTTGTCGGAACTAGCTTGGCATCAACCCGTATGGAATGATCCAGCAAGAAATACCCTGACAAATTAGGTACAGGCTTAGTGCTTGAGCCTAAATTTGTTAATAACAAATTTGCGGTTAATAAATCGTCATTATCCCAAGGTAATCGGTATACGCCGCTTGTAGTGAGATGATATACACCTGATGCGGTTGTAAAAGAGAAATCTTTATTGGCATCAGAATCCGTGTCGCTGGCGGCTTCGCCCAATGAGTATTCTGCAACCTTGAAATTAATTCCTGCGCTGCCGGCCGTTTGCGAGACGACAAGCTTCCAATGATCAGGCGAAGCGGACATGGGAATACTTCCGCCTAATTTTAATTCGCGGCTGTCTTTAGCCCCTAAGGAAGTAAGAGCAGAGCTTGCGGTCAACGGATAAAGATCGCCCTCTTGAGTTAGAATAGCGTACTGCAAGGCAGGCAAAGTAACGCTGCTGTTATTGTCATTCGTGAAATTCAAGGTGACAGTTGAGTTATAGTAAGCATCGTTCTGAGATCTGCGATAGCTTCCAATCGAAGTTGAAACGCTGGAGTTATTGACATTCAGCTTCAGCTTGCTTCCGCTGGTTGCTGCCGTTGAATATGCGGAAGAGATGGCGATTTTACCGATCACGCGTTCATAATTATCCTGGCTGAAATCCCATTTAAACAATTGCAAGGTTAAATCGCTGAGTTGGGAAACACTGTTGGATTGAGCGTAGTATGTAAAAGTTTTTGTTGCGCCTGGAGCTATTTTTTTATCCTTAAGGTCGTTTAAATATCGAGCCTTAATACTTTCTCCTGATGCGGCTTTTACACTAATCCCGTAATTGTAGAAATTGATCGCGCTGCTGTCGCCATTATGTACAGTGACTGAAAAAGAAACCGTATTCTGATCTTGCCCGGGTAAAAGCTGTATTTGCTGCAGAACGGCATAGCTTCGGCTAGTTAAAGAGATGCGGCCGGCTATGCTTCCATCATTAACAAAAACAGGAGTTCCTGAATTGCTTGCTGAGGAAGAATTGCCGGCAGCTCCGCTTCCTGTGTTCGATTGTGAAGCAGCAGGGTCGGCAGCAATTGCAGCGCTGACAGGGACTAAAGTTGTCAACAGGCATGCTGCAACGATAGGCTTGACCCACTTATTTGTCTTGGTTGTACGCATGATGAGTGCTCCTTTCCATATGCTGGACGTTCATAACACTACACTATCAGTGCGATGTGACAACCGTGTGACATGCAGGCAGCGGTTGAAGGAGAAATAAATCAAAGCGAATTATGACAATTCGGAATCGCTCGGATCGCCATCTTCGCTCATGAGCAACGGCAGCGTGAAATAAAAGGTGACGCCGAGCGCTTCATTGCGGACGCCATAGCTGCAGTGATGCAAGGATATAATATTTTTCACAATCGCCAGACCGATTCCGGTTCCTCCTAATTCGCGGTTGCGGGATTTCTCCACCTTGTAGAAGGTATCCCACAAATAAGGGATTGCCTCATCCGGGATAAGATCGCCTTCGTTAAATACGGTCACGACGGCACAGTCTTTTTCGAGAAATGGTTCCGCTTCCGTGCCCGATTCTGCCTTCAATTCGACGCGAATCCATCCACCCTGCGGCGTATGCTGAATGGCGTTGCTGAACAGATTCTTCAGCACTTGTTCAATTCGAAGGGCGTCGCCTACTACAATGACAGGCTCCTCCGGCAGTATAAGCTCGCAGCGTATGGCATGCGTGTTTAATTCAACAGACCACTTGTCGGTGGTCGAACGAATAAGATCGTCTAAGCAGAAGGGTGCTGGGTTGAATTTGAATTTTCCCGTTTCGAGCTGGGATAAGTCGAGCATGTCGGATACGAGGGTAGTCATCCGTTCCGTTTCGCCCATAATGACATCGATGTACTCATCGCGTCGCCCTCCCTGCACGATGCCATCCCGCAGACCTTCCGCATAGCCGTAAATGAGTGAGATCGGCGTTTTTAATTCATGAGAGACGCCGGCAACGAATTCACGACGCAATTTTTCGAGCTGTTTTTCTTTCTCGATATCTTGTTTAAGCTGTGAATTTACCTCATGAAGCTGACTGAGCGTATTGCTTAAATTTTGGGACAGGAAATTCAAAGTTCCACCCAAACTGCCGATTTCATCGCGGGAATCTTCATCGCATTTGGCCGTGAAATCAAGCTTAGCCATGCGTGAGGCCGCCTTGTTCAGGCGAATGAGCCGTTTGGAAATCATGTTGGAGAATACAAAAGCTAGAATAACAACGAAAATAATTGCCAAAATATAGTAATAGACATAGAAATCCTTCACGATGGCAGAAGCTTCACCAACTGGCTGTAAAGAGGAAACAGCCACTAGAATAGTTGTCACATCCCCGTTAGGATTCAGGGGAGCAATGGATACAATGCTTTTCCTCAAGAAAGGATTATCTTTAACCGTGTAAGCGACGGTCTTACGCTGCTGGGTAACTTGTAAGTAATTTTGCGGCGAACTCTTCCAATCATCCAGTGTACCTGTCATCATACGAATGGAACCGAACTCTTCGAAGCGATCAGGCACAACGTTTACAACATTGCCGTTAGCATCTATTCCGACGGCTTTTCTGCGCGTTGAATTGTTGGTAATCAATTGGATACGAAAGCTCCCTTTTGCGTCTATACCTGCAACTGCTACGGTTGCACCGAATTCCTTTTCAAACTCGACTAATAAATCACCTTGCTTATCAGGTGCTGCGGTATAGTTCTTTTGGAGCGCATTCATGCCGTCTTGGAGCTTGCTTTTCTTGGTCCACTCGTAATAGGATTCAAAAAAAGTCAATTGCAGCACTACCATCAATGTTATAAGGGCAACAATAAAAACGGTTGTCAGCAAAAAAAGTTTCGTAGAAATGCTTCTATGTTTCATCCCTGCACCCGGAGTTTATATCCATATCCTTTCACAGTCAGAATAAGGTCTGCTTTATATTTCAATTTTTGCCTGAGCCGTTTGATATGCGTGTCTACCGTCCTGGCATCCCCGTAATAATCCATGCCCCACACCCCATTTAGAATAGCATCTCTAGACAATGTCACATTCCGATTGCGATATAAATACATCAGCAGTCCGTACTCTTTAGGCGACAACGGGAGTATTTCATCGCCGAGTTTAACCTCGTTCGACTGTTCGTGAATTTCCAAACCGTCCACTCGCAGGATACTTAGAGCCGAAGGCTCATAACCGTTTTGCCCATCGAGCCGCTTAAGCAGCGCTTTTATTTTGGCCATAAGTACTTTAGGGGAAAAAGGTTTCGTTACGTAATCGTCCGCGCCTAATTCATAGCCTATAAGTTTGTCTTCATCCTCAGACTTTGCAGTCAGCATCATTATCAGCGCGTCGGACTCGGCGCGAATGGTCTTACAGAAGGTTAACCCGTCCATAAACGGCATCATAAGGTCGAGCAGAATTAAATCAGACGGCTTCTCGCGAAATAGCTTCAGCGCTTCTTGACCGTTAGACGCCTGCATGATCGTATAGCCTTCCAGTTGTAAATAATCAACAAGCAGCGCTCTTAATTTAGGCTCATCTTCAACAATTAATATGGTTTTACTCATCTGTCATCACCTCACGGCACCATTGTAACAGAAAAATTCGAAGTGTCACATGCCTGTCACATGAACAATTTAACATAAGGATGGATAGGAGAATATGGAAGGCAGGTAGCCAGATGGTTCGATGGTTTAGAAAAGAAAGCTTTACGGCGACGCTGTTTTTAGCTCCGAGCTTAATCGGCTTTGCGTTGTTTTTCTTTATTCCTTTTTTTATCGGGTTTTATGATTCTCTGGTTGACAGTCCGGTTGACGGTTCCTTTGTAGGGCTTGCCAACTATGTAGATTTGCTACATAACGAAATCTTTAGACGTGCCGCGTTTAATACGCTTAAATTTACAGCAATCGCTGTGCCGCTTAATATGATTTTATCGCTTGGACTTGCGATGCTGCTCAATCAAAGCGCCTATTTGCGCAGCGCGCTGCGCATTGGTTTTCTTGCCCCGCTTGTCGTGCCGGTCGCTTCAATCGTGCTGATCTGGCAGGTGATCTTCAATCTGAACGGTTCGCTAAACGGTTGGCTGATCGGGATAGGCCTTGGGCCGCAGGATTGGCTTGAGAGCTCAAAGGCGATGTACGTCGTTATTCTGGTTTATTTATGGAAAAATATCGGCTACAACATGATCCTCTTTTTGGCGGGGCTTCAAAATATTCCGAGCGATTACTACGAGGCCGCGTCGATCGACGGGGCGGGAGCATTTCGCCAATGGTGGTCCATTACGCTTATTTATTTAACGCCTACGACATTCTTTATTTTCATCATGTCCGTCATTAACTCGTTTAAAGTGTTTCGCGAAACGTACCTGCTGGCGGGCGATTATCCGAACGACAGCATTTATATGCTGCAGCATTTTATGAACAATATGTTCAAATCGCTGGATATTGAAAAATTGACGTCTGCTGCGTTTCTGATGGCGCTTGCGATCATTGTTTTTGTGTCCATATTTTTCTACTTTGAGCGAAAGATCAGCAGGTCAATCGCGTAATAAAGGAGCAGTGCCGCTTGTGAATAACCCACTACAACCCACTACGCGCAGTCCTGATGTTCAGAGATGGCTGGGATTGCCGTCATTGCGCATATGGAGCCGTGTGCCAAGCGCTAAAGCAGTTCGCAGACTCGGAATCACGGTTGCGCTAGTCGCCTTTGTCATATGGTTTCTGCTCCCGATCGTCCTGACGATTACGAATTCGCTTATGACGGAGAGCGAAATAACGCTGAATTACAGTTCTATAACGAAGGACACAGCGGCCAATGCGCAAGATCCAAGGTCGGCAGGCGGATATGCGAATCTTAAATTTATCCCCGACTTCGTGACACTGTCACAATATTATGACGTGCTGGTTGCAAAGCCGCAGTTCCTGACCATGTTTTGGAATTCGGTGAAAATCACAGTTCCCATATTGGTCGGGCAGATCATTGTATCTTCACTCGCCGCATATGCGTTTGCGCATCTAAAGTTCAGGTTCAGGGAAACGATCTTTTTCGTCTATATCGTAACGATGCTGATGCCCTTCCAGGTCACACTCGTCCCCAACTACATAGTCGCCGATAAGCTTGGATTGCTGAATTCTTACGCCAGTATCATTTTCCCAGGCATATTTGCCACGTTCGGGGTGTTCCTGCTGAGGCAGTTCATGATATATGTGCCAGTCAACTACATAGAAGCGGCGCGGGTAGACGGAGCAAGCCAATTGTATATTTTCGCCCGCATCGTGCTTCCAATGTGCCGTTCGGGGATCGCTGCGCTGGCTATTCTGAATTTTATCGATAACTGGAATATGGTTGAACAGCCGATCATTTTCCTGCAGGATGCGATCAAGCAGCCGTTATCGGTTTACTTATCAGCGATCAACGAAGGCGAACGAGGACTCGCTTTCGCAGCATGTACGCTTTACATGGCTCCGCTCTTGCTGGTGGCCCTATATGCAGAAAAAGATTTGGTAGAGGGCATACAGCTCTCAGGCATAAAAGGATAGAAAGAGGGGTTTGTTGGCAGATGGAAATCGTAGAAAATACAGCTCTCGTACTCGCTGGACAGCCTCGCGGCAAAAAGATGGTACGCAATACGCTAATCATTTTTGTTTTGGCACTCATTTTGCTTACTTTGTTTTCGAATACGCTTTTGAACTACTCGCTTCCACAAGTTACTTTAGAAAAAGGGGCTGCCGGAGCTTTACAGCAGACGATCGATGGATCGGGCTTGGCGGATGCAGTGGAAACGCAAGAACAGCCGGTTGATGTCAATTGGCAGGTGGCAGACGTGAAAGTAAAAGTCGGTGATACAGTGAAGGCAGGCCAAGTGCTGGTCACCTTCAAAACTAAGGATGCACAAAACAGCCTGTTAGACGAGAAAGCCCGCTATCAAAAGC
Organism: Cronartium ribicola 11-2; assembly: GCA_000500245.1. Classification (NCBI taxonomy): domain Eukaryota; kingdom Fungi; phylum Basidiomycota; class Pucciniomycetes; order Pucciniales; family Coleosporiaceae; genus Cronartium; species Cronartium ribicola. Next base: position 78,251 of record AWVX01044751.1, read on the forward strand.
AGCAAATTTCATTCACCAAGCAGCAGAACAATTATATTGATGCAGTGGGAAGCGGGACAGATGATAAACAGCTGCAAACCATGCAGCTCGATATTCAAAGCTCGCAGCTGGACCTGCAAATCGAAGAACGCAAGCTGGCGCAAATGGAGCAGCAGCTTAACGATTTCACTGAGTTAAAAGCAGGCTTTGACGGCATTGTCACGGAAGTGAACGCAGTCAGTCATTTGGCGGTTCAAAGCGGTAAATCTGCGGTGACGATCGCGAACAACACCAAAGGCGTCATTGTGAAAGCCGACATCGATCCGACGAAAGCAACATATGTCAAAGTGAACGATGTGGTCGATCTCACATTCTCGGATCTGAACAACGCTAAAATCAAAGGAAAGTTAACGGAGATTAACAGTGTCAAAGTAAATAACACAGACAAGAAAGAACTTGTTTTTTCGGTCGTGGACAACCGGCTTAAAGGCGGAGAATCGGCAACGTTCAGCGTCGTTAAGAAATTGGCTCAATCCAGGATGCTGCTATCCAATACGTCGGTACGTACAGACGATACAAGCAAATTCGTGCTTTTACTTAAACAGAAAAAAGGCGCTCTCGGCAATGAATATTACGTTCAGCGGGCTAATGTGACGGTTGGAGATTCCGATGACAGTAAAATATCGATTGAAGGCGGCCTTTCTCAGCAGGATCAGGTAATCGTGTCAAGCAATAAATCTGTGGCTGACGGCGACCATGTAGTGATTGCCAATTAATATGAATAAGCAGGAAAGCGCGGAGGAGGTGAAGGCCGCATGAAACGAACGTATGCTGCATCCTGGCTGCTTTTGCTTGGCTTGTTGATTATGGTCGGCGGAAGCGGAATCTTACAATCGCTGTTAAGCGAGTATCAAAACCTGACCGGACCTCAAGAGATGAAGAGAATGGCGATCAATGTCAAATCAGCGAATACGGATCAAGGGACTGCAGGAATGACTGTGGATCAGGCTGATAAACTGATTGAGAAATGGGGTGCGGCAGGGGCATACGCAGCAAGCGTAAACCAAACCATCGTTCATGAAAATACAAGCGTAAGCGGTAAGGTGTATGGAACGAATGCCGCTTATCCGCAGTTTCATCAAATGTGGATCAGGCAAGGTGGATTCATGTCAACCAGGGCGGTTGTTGAGCACAGCAAGGTGGCAGTAATCAGCTCGGAATTCGCTGATCAGATGTTCGGTTCACAGAAGGTGATCGGGCTACAAATTAACATTTGGAATCAGCCGTTTCAGATCATAGGGGTATATGAAAAGAAGGATTCCATCCTCGTTACCGCGACGTCTGACGCAACCAAACCGGAAGTTATCATTCCGGCCACAGTAATGACCGATTATTACGCCTCCGCCAAAATCACATCCGTTGATTTGGCAGGCAAATCCAATTCACGGCTTAGCGGCAACAGCGAAGTAAACTTGGACTTAAGCGCAGTCGGTCAAAATGCAAGCTCCTTCACGGTTGTGAACGGTCTTGAAGAGGAAAAGGTGCAGCTGCAAAAGCGCAATCTGCTGCTGATGTTTCTAGGGATTATCTCTATGATTTACTGCATTCGCTTAGCTGTTCGGCAAGGTAAGAGCATTACCTTGCACCTCCGGGCACAAACCGAGATGAAAATTTGGCAGGACGTAGTGCGAGATGACTGGAAGCTGCTTTCCATTCAAGCTGCTTTAGGAACTGCCGCAATCGTTGTAGGTATATTACTATGGGTTAACGTATCATTTCCGATCTATATACCGGCCGACAAGCTCCCTGACCGTTTTATTAACTTGTCGTTTTACTGGGATCTTGTTAAACAGAATTGGCAAACCCAAATCAGCCAAACCGGGTATATACCGACCCAAGCTGAGATGATGTACAACTACACGAGCGCATGGATGAACAGTGCATTTTTTGCCTTCCTGCTTCTTGGATTGCCGCTTGCGTTTTTAGGGAAAAGAGAATGGCGCCGGGCGCGGTATTCGCGTCATACTATGTTCCAGATGTACTGCTTGTATGTTGTTCTGGCCGTGATCGTGACCTACAGCTTAGAATCGTTTGCGGGACTTCCTTTATATATGGACTGGAAAATGCTCATTCTTGTTTCGGTGCTGTTGTTCTTGCACGAATTGCTGTATGTTAGCCGAAAAATAGCGGTGCAGCAGCATCAAGCCGAAACTGCCCTGCAATAAAAGAAAATTTTAAAGAGTGGAAAGGAAGGATATTTATGCGGAATAAGAAAATGCGTGTAGGTTTAGTCTCTGTATTGGCACTGTCTATGATCTCGCTAGCAGGCTGCTCATCTTCTTCAAAGACCAGTGCGGAAGCGACGGACACAGGCGGTCAAAAAACGGTTACGCTTGCGGTGTTTACATCAAATCGTTATCTTGAGCTCGCTAAGGAAAAATATGAAGCGGCTCATCCCAATGTAAAAATTAACATTCAGGAATTTGTAGCCGCTCCGGATTTTGTTAAGTCCGGCCAAGCGCCAACCGGTGGTGGAGGCCAAGGCGGAAATGGCGGAAATGGCGGCCAAGGCGGCGGTAGAACCGGAGGCGCTCAAGGCGGTAAAGGCGGCCAAGGCGGTCAAGGGAATTTCGGTGGAGCGCTATTCGGCGGCAGAGTAGATCCGAAAGAGGTTGAGAAATATACAACTGGGATTAATACTTCCATCATGAGCGGTAAAGCGCCGGACTTATTCGCTACGAACTATTTGAATTATGATAAATATGCTGAAAAGAAGTTAATTGCAAATCTCAGCGATCAGATTAAAAACGACAACACTTTTGATATTAAAAATTATTACGGCAACATTTTGGATTCCACCAAAGTAAATGGCAGCATCTTTTCGATTCCGATCCGTTTCCAATTAAATCTGATGATAGGCGATAAACAGGCGCTCGGTTCGACGGTTGTTGACGATGCGAAATGGAATTGGCAGGATTTCAGCACCATTGCTAAGTCGCTTGTCAAAGATACGAATGGCGACGGCCAGCCCGACACGTTTGCTTTTGATAATATGAGCGGTCCGAATCTGTTGTCTCAAATGCTGACAACCAGTTATCAGAAGTTCGTTGACACGGCCAAAAAGAAAGCGAACTTTGATTCACCTGAGTTCATAAGCCTGCTTAATCTGGCCAAAACGATGGTCGATACGAAGCTTGTGTCCAACGACAAACAGGATCGCAATACGAATTTATTCGAGTATTCGAATATCAGGTCATATGAACAGTTCTTGTTCACGCCGCAGTTCCAGCTCAATGGACATGCCGAATTCTTGCTGCCGCCATCAGAGAATGACAACCGCGGTGTAGGATTCTCCTCAGACTTGTCAATCGCGCTTAACAATAAGTCAAAAGTGAAAAATGAGGCGTGGGATTTCTTAAAGTTTCTGTTGTCTGATGAAATGCAGTCGCTAAAAGAATTGCAGGGCTTTGCTGTGAATAAGAAAGCAAGCGACGCGCATCTGGAAGGGCTCAAAACGCTGGGCACTTCTACTGATAAAAATCAACTCCAATTTAAAGTTAATGGTAAAGATGTAAAGATCCAACCGGCAACTCAAGCTGATATCGACCGGGTCAATCAATTGATGTCATCCGCTTCGATTTTCACAGAGCGAAACATCCATATCAACGACACGATTACAACGGAAACGGAGCCATTCTTCAGCGGCCAGAAGTCGGCAGAAGAAGTAGCCAAAGTGCTTCAAAGTAAGATTAATACGTTCCTGAATGAATAAGAGTGGATAAGGCTTACTTGAACGCCCATGCAGCAGCTAATCTGCAGGGGCGTTTTATTTTTTTGTCGACCAAAGTTTTCCTTTTTCGTCTATGATAGCCTATACATTTACATTTTTTCTGCATGCGCATTCATTTTTTGGGAAGTTGCAAGGGTGAAAGTTGAACAAAGAACGAACTTTCTTGGAGTTTATATGATTAAACGTTCGCTTTTTAGAATTGACATGCTGTGTCGCTTATTGGTAAACTAGAGTTGTTGCACTAAGATGTTCGAAAAGATAATTTTGTCGAAACGTCTCGTATATCGTCGAGGATATGGCTCGAAAGTTTCTACCCAAAAACCGTAAATTTTTGGACTACGAGGTTACGAATGTTAGGGTAAGGTGCGTCATGCAGTTGTTTGCCCCCATTCGCTGCTTTTAAGTCCAGGAGACTGCTGATTACAGCTGTCTTTTTGTGGGCTTTTTCTGTTTATATGGTTCATTATGCGAAGAAAGTAGGTCTGTGATGCTAGCGCGAGTCGGAGTTATTATGGGAAGCCAGTCAGATTGGGAAACTATGAAGAAAGCTTGCGAAGTGCTGGACGAACTGCAAATTCCGTATGAGAAGAAGGTTGTTTCAGCGCATCGTACGCCGGATCTTATGTTTGAATATGCCGAATCGGCTATAGATCGCGGGTTGAAGGTGATTATTGCCGGAGCCGGCGGCGCAGCTCATTTGCCGGGCATGGTAGCGGCGAAAACCGTACTTCCGGTGATCGGGGTGCCTGTTCAATCCAAAGCGTTAAACGGACTTGATTCTTTATTATCTATTGTTCAAATGCCCGCGGGGGTGCCTGTGGCGACGGTGGCAATCGGCGCGGCTGGGGCAGCCAACGCGGGTTTGCTTGCTGCTCAAATATTAGGCGCTTTTGATACGGAATTACAAGGGCGGCTTCTTCTGCGGCGGGAGCGTACACGCCAATCGGTGCTGGAAAGCAGTGATCAGCTATGAGTAAAGTGATCGTGCCGGGAAGTACGATCGGCGTGCTTGGCGGCGGACAGCTTGGACGCATGCTCGCACTTGCGGGACGCGCGATGGGCTACAGGTTCGTGACGCTGGATCCGACGGATGATGCGCCTTGCGGTCAGGTGGCGGATGAGCAGATCGTCGCGAACTACGATGACATAACGGCAGCGCGTCTTCTGGCTGAGAAGTCGGACGTTATTACGTACGAGTTCGAGAATGTGGATGCAGCCGTTACGGAGCTGCTGATGAAGGAAGCTTACGTGCCGCAAGGAAGCGGGCTGCTTTATACGACACAGCATCGGCTGCGAGAGAAACGCGCGATTGAAGCGGCGGGCGTGAAGGTTGCCCCTTATGCGCAAATTTCCAGCGAGGATGAGCTGAGGGCGGCGGTACAGAAATTCGGTACGCCATGCGTGCTGAAGACAGCGACCGGCGGTTACGACGGTAAAGGTCAATGGGTCATCCGCTCGCTTGACGAAGCTCCGGCTGCTTTTGCCGAATTGAGCCGTGCTGGGACGGAACTCGTTGTAGAACAGTTCATTACTTTCCATAAAGAAATATCGGTCATTGCAGCTCGAAGCCCTCGCGGGGAAGTTAGAGTGTTTCCTCCTTCGGAGAATGTACATGTAAATAATATTCTGCATTTATCGATCGTACCGGTAAGGGCGGACGAAGCCATCCTGCTTAAAGCCGAACAATTAGCTGTACGCATAGCGGAAGCACTTGGCGTTGTGGGACTTATAGCCGTAGAACTGTTTCTGACAAGCGATGGGGAATTGTTCGTCAACGAACTTGCGCCGCGCCCGCACAATTCAGGGCACTATACAATGGAAGCGTGCCGTACGTCACAATTCGAGCAGCATGTGCGCGCGATTTGCAATTTGCCTTTAGGCAGCACAGAGCTGTTAACACCGGTTGTAATGGTCAATGTGCTCGGTGAACACGTAGCTCCGCTGCTGGATTGGATGGTTAACCCCGAAAGCGAAGATGCTGCATCCGGCGTGACGGCTAAGATACACTTGTACGGTAAGCATGAAGCCAAAGAAAAGCGTAAAATGGGGCACGTCAACCTGCTTGCCTCTCATATAGAAGCATCATTGAATTGGGTAGAGCGTTCAGGTATCTGGCCCGCAAAGGTTAATCTATGGTGAATATGGTTTTACTATATACATGGTATATGAAGCATTAAACATTTTGAGGAGGACTCAAGCAATGATTGAGCGTTACAGCCGGCCGGAAATGGCCCGCATTTGGACCGAACAGAACAAGTTTCAAGCGTGGCTGGAAGTGGAAATCCTATCTTGTGAAGCGTGGTCAGAGCTAGGCGTTATTCCTAAAGAGGATGTCGCAGCCCTGCGTGATAAAGCAAGCTTTAACATCGACCGTATTTATGAGATTGAGCAAGAAACGCGTCATGACGTCATTGCTTTTACCCGTGCCGTATCCGAGACACTCGGAGCAGAGCGTAAATGGGTACATTACGGCTTAACCTCAACCGATGTAGTGGATACCGCGCTCGGCTATCTGCTTCGTCAAGCGAACGAAATTCTAGAAAAAGATATCGTTAACTTCATTGATATTTTACGTGATAAAGCGATTGCCTATAAACATACGCCTATGATGGGCCGTACACATGGCGTACATGCGGAACCTACCACATTTGGTCTCAAAATGGCACTGTGGTACGAAGAAATGAAACGCAATTTGGAGCGTTTCCGTTTTGCCGCTGACGGTGTGCAGTTCGGGAAAATCAGCGGAGCAGTCGGCACTTATGCCAACATTGATCCGTTCGTTGAGCAGTATGTGTGTGAGAAATTGGGCACCAAAGCGGCTCCGATCTCGACACAAACGCTGCAGCGTGACCGTCACGCAGCATATATGGCTGCCCTGGCATTAATCGGAACTTCGCTGGATAAATTCGCAACAGAAATTCGTGCACTGCAAAAGAGCGAATTCCGCGAAGTCGAAGAGCCGTTCGCCAAAGGGCAAAAAGGCTCCTCGGCGATGCCGCACAAGCGCAATCCGATTGGCTGCGAGAGCATTTCCGGCTTGTCTCGCGTCATTCGCGGCCATATGATTTCCGCATACGAGAACGTGACACTGTGGCATGAACGCGATATTTCCCACTCCTCGGTTGAACGTATTATTTTGCCGGACGCAACAATCTTACTTAACTATATGCTGAACCGATTCGGCAATATCGTGAAGAACTTGACGGTGTTCCCTGAGAATATGAAACGCAACATGCAGAGCACGTACGGCGTACCTTTCTCAGGCCGCGTAATGACGAAGCTGATCGACAAAGGCTTCTCCCGTGAGCAAGCCTACGATACGGTACAGCCGCGCGCGATGCAAGCATGGGAAGAACAGCGCCCGTTCCGCGATATCGTGCAATCAACGCCTGCGATCAGTGATGTGCTCAGCGAGGATGAGATTGATGACGCGTTCAATCCGAGCTGGCATTTGAAGCATGTTGACACTATTTTTGCCAAACTAGGACTATAACTCTAAGGGGAGGTTCACCCTCGAATGGAAGCTTATCAAAGAGCGTTATCAACCGCGGTGGATCTAATAAAAGCGCCGCTTGTATATAAAGGTAAGGTTCGCGAGCTGTATGATCTTGGCGAACATTTTCTCATTGTGGTTACCGACCGCATATCGGCATTTGATTATGTGCTTAAGCCAGCGGTGCCGGATAAAGGCAACATTCTCAATCTGCTTAGCAAGTTTTGGTTTGAAATGACTTCGGAAGTATTAGAAAACCATGTTGTTCATACAGATGTTGATTTGTTGAGCGACGAAATTATTCTAGACAAAGAAGCGCTGCGTTTCCGAATTATGGTGACGAAGAAAGCGACACAAATTCCGGTAGAGTGCGTGGTACGCGGCTATATTACAGGCGGCGGCTGGCGACAGTATCAGGAAAAAGGCGAGATCAACGGCATTCAGCTGCCTCCGGGCTTGCGCAAAAATCAACCGTTAGAGCATCCTATCTTTACGCCGGCGGCTAAGAATGACGTTGGGCACGATGTGGATATCTCCTTCCAGGAGATGTGCGACAAATTTGGTGAACGGATATCCCGGCTCTTGGCGGAAAAAAGCATGATGTTGTACTTGTATGCACATGCATACTGTCAACAAAGAGGCATTATTCTTGCGGATACGAAGTTTGAATTCGGCTTTATTGGCAACGAAATTATTCTGATCGACGAAATTTTTACACCGGATTCTTCGCGTTATTGGGCGCAAGAGAATTACGCGCTGGATATAGAAATCGATTCAATGGATAAAGAACCTGTGCGTACGTATTTGGCCAATTCCGATTGGGACAAAAACAGCGAGCCTGATGAGCTTCCAGCCCATGTGGTGGAAGAGACATCCAATCGCTACCGCACGATTTTTCATCGCTTAGTTCAAGCTCAGCAGTAGACAAGTTAATTTTAGGAGGGTTTATCCGTGTTAAAAGCTACCGTTTACGTTACGATCAAGCAAAGCGTTCTCGATCCGCAAGGCAATGCCGTTCAAGGCGCTCTGCATTCGATGGGCTTCGAGGAAGTAAGCAAAGCACGCGTCGGCAAATACCTGGAGCTTGAACTGAACACAACCGACCATGCAGAGGCGGAAACCCGCGTCAAAGCGATGTGCGAAAAACTGCTCGCCAACACGGTCGTTGAAGACTACCGTTATGAAATAAAATAACCCATTTACGATGGTGGATGTCTTTGAGTGAAGCGAAAAAGACGGCGTGGAGAATAGAGTAAGTGGCGGAAAGTTTACGTGGATCCTTTGAAATCGTGTTATTACCACCTATCCAATTCAGAAAACACGATTTCAATAGAGCCTGGAGCCAGTTACTGCTATTCGCAACGCGGATTTTTCCAGAGGTCTTAGACATTTCGCCAAGAAAAGGAGGTTCACCCCCATGAAATTTGCCGTCCTAGTTTTCCCGGGATCGAATTGCGATATTGACTGCTTCAAAGCAGTTGAAGAAACCATCGGGCAGTCGGTGGAATATGTGTGGCATACGGCGACGGACTTGTCCGCTTACGATTGTGTACTCGTGCCGGGCGGATTCTCTTATGGCGACTATTTGCGGTGCGGGGCGATTGCCCGTTTTGCGCCCGTGATGAATGCGCTTGTTGAAGCAGCGAATGCCGGTACGTATGTACTGGGTATCTGCAACGGATTCCAGATCTTGACGGAAGCGGGTCTCTTGCCGGGCGCTCTGATTCGTAACCAAGGGCTGAAATTCCGCTGCCACCCAGCGCTGCTTAGCGTGGAAAACAACGAAACGCCATTTACTCGCGATTATGCGAAAGGCGAAATTATCAACATTCCTATTGCGCACGGCGAAGGCAACTACTATTGCGATGAAGCGACGCTCGCCGAGCTTGAAGCCAATAAGCAGATTGTGTTCCGTTACCAAGCGGGCGCTAACCCGAATGGTTCCGTATCTGACATTGCGGGCGTATCCAATCAAGCAGGCAATGTGATCGGCATGATGCCGCATCCGGAACGGGCTGTAAGCGAGCTGCTCGGATCTGCGGACGGCAAGCGGATGTTCACATCGATTCTTAGCACATGGAGGGAAAAACATGGCGCAGCAAGTGTCCGTTAAAGAACCGAAAACCGAGCAAATTGCGGATCAGCAGCTATACAAACAAATGGGCGTGACCGATGCAGAATACAATCTGATCTGCGGGTTCCTCGGCCGTAAGCCGAATTACGTAGAGATCGGCGTGTTCAGTGTCATGTGGTCAGAGCATTGTTCTTATAAAAATTCCAAACCCGTACTTCGCAAGTTTCCTATAACCGGGCCTCGTGTCCTAATGGGACCGGGCGAAGGCGCGGGAATTGTAGATATTGGCGACAACCAAGCCGTTGTTTTCAAAATCGAATCCCACAACCACCCTTCAGCTGTAGAACCATACCAAGGCGCCGCGACTGGGGTTGGCGGAATCATTCGGGATATTTTCTCAATGGGCTCCCGTCCGATAGCTCTGATGAATTCCTTGCGTTTCGGCAAGCTGCAGAACGATCGGGTTAAATATTTGTTCGGAAACGTAGTATCCGGCATCGCGGGTTATGGCAATTGTATCGGGATCCCGACGGTTGGCGGCGAAGTCATGTTCGATGAGAGCTATGAAGGCAATCCGCTTGTGAATGCCATGTGTGTGGGTTTGATCGACCATGATAAAATTCAACGCGGCGTCGCCAAGGGTGTTGGCAATCCTGTATTTTATGTAGGACCGGCTACTGGCCGAGACGGCATTCACGGTGCGACATTCGCATCCGAGGACTTGTCGGAAGCGTCCGAATCGAAGCGTTCGGCTGTTCAGGTTGGCGATCCGTTTATGGAAAAGCTTGTTCTGGAATCCACACTTGAGCTGATCGACTCCGGCATTGTACTAGGCATTCAGGATATGGGAGCGGCCGGTTTAACATGTTCTTCAGCCGAAATGGCATCGAAAGCGGGCAACGGCCTTGAGCTGTATCTCGATGAAGTGCCTCAACGCGAAGAGGGCATGACAGCCTACGAAATGATGCTGTCGGAATCGCAGGAACGTATGCTTTTCGTGGTTGAACCGCAGAATGAAGCGCAAGCCAAAGAGATTTTTGCCCGCTGGGGCGTTATTTGCGTCAAAGTCGGCAAGGTGACGGATGACGGCCGATTAAAATTGATTCATCACGGACAAATCGTCGGCGACATGCCGGTAACAGCCTTAGTTGACGAGTGCCCGATTTATAATAAACCATCCCAAGTACCGGCATATTATATAGCGAATGCCGATATTGATACGAACCGCTATGCAGAAGTAACGGACCTTAACGGTGCGCTCGAGCAAGTGCTGGCTTCACCGACTGTTGCCTCTAAAGAATGGGTATACAACCAATACGATTATATGGTGCGCACTTCGACAGTCATTCGTCCAGGATCGGATGCTGCGGTTGTGCAAGTTCCGGGAACGCGCAAAGCGTTAGCGATGTCCACGGATTGCAACAGCCGGTATGTGTACCTCGATCCGGAAGTAGGCGGACGCATTGCTGTAAGTGAAGCAGCGCGAAATGTAGTATGCTCGGGTGCAGAACCGCTAGCGATTACGGACAACCTTAACTTCGGTTCACCGGAGAAGCCTGAAATTTTCTGGCAATTGGAAAAATCGACAGACGGCATGGCGGAAGCTTGCCGCGTACTGAACACCCCGGTCATTGGCGGTAATGTATCGCTCTACAATGAAAACACGCGGGGCTCGATTTATCCGACACCCGTCATTGGCATGGTCGGTCTCGTACATGATCTGGATCACCTTACAACTCAAGGCTTCAAACAAGAAGGCGACGTCATCATACTTCTAGGAGAGACGAAAGCTGAGCTTGGCGGTAGTGAGTTCCAATATGTTGTTCACCAAGTTACAGAAGGACGTCCGCCAGAGCTAGACCTCTCTGCTGAGAAGAGACTGCAGGATACGGTGCTGAGCGCAATCCAGCAGGGCTTAGTCGCTTCGGCGCATGACTTGTCCGAAGGCGGTCTTGCCGTTGCGCTTGCGGAGAGCAGTATTAGCGGAGGCGGTCTTGGCGCAGATGTGAATTTCGAGACTGCGCTTCGTTCCGATATCGCGTTGTTCAGCGAGAGCCAATCTCGCGTAATTGTGTCCGTATCACCAGACAAAGCAGATGCAATTGCTGCTTTGGCAGCAGCGCAAGGCGTGCCGAGTACTGTACTCGGCAATGTTACAGGCAGCAAATTAACCATTCAAGTAAACGGCAAGCCTGCCATTCATGCAGAAGTGTCTAAGCTGGAAAATGTTTGGAAGGATGCGATTCCATGTCTCATGAAATAAAGTCCGACGCTGATCAGCAAGAATTGCACACAGACGAGCGAGCTCAAGGACAATGGACAGGAAATTATTATAATGAAGGCATCGGCGGCCATGACGGGCTGTTCGATAAACTGCGTGAAGAGTGCGGTGTATTCGGGGTGTTTGGTCATCCCGAGGCTGCCTCATTGTCATACTACGGGCTGCATGCGCTGCAGCATCGCGGCCAGGAAAGCGGGGGCATATGCGCCGCTGACGCCAACCATTTTAACTATCATCGGGGTATGGGCCTTGTAAAAGAAGTGTTTACTAACGAAAAGCTGAGTGAGTTAGCAGGCAGCTCTGCAATTGCCCATGTTCGTTATTCGACTGCAGGGGAAAGTAAGCTTGCGAATGCACAGCCGCTTGTTTTTAAATACCGTGAAGGCGATCTTGCGATTGCAACGAACGGTAATCTGGTGAACGCGCCTGAGATTAAGCGGAACTTGGAGAAGCAAGGATCGATCTTTCAAACGACCAGCGATACCGAAGTTGTAGCCCATTTGATTGCGCGTTCCAAACACGATGATATTGTTGATGCCGTTAAAGATGCGCTCAGCCAACTGGTAGGCGCGTATGCTTTCCTGGTACTGACAAAAGATAAACTGATTGCAGCGCTTGATCCGAATGGACTTCGTCCTTTCGTTATGGGACGTCTTGGCGGAGCCTATTTATTTGCTTCTGAGTCATGCGCGTTTGATGCTGTTGGCGGCGAGTACATTCGGGATGTGCAGCCGGGTGAATTAGTTGTCATTGACGCTAAGGGCCTGCGGGAAGATCGTTTCGCCAAAGCGGCTCCGAGAGCTGTGTGCGCGATGGAATATATTTATTTTGCGCGGCCTGACAGTGATATCGATTCTGTTAATGTGCATACGGCACGTAAAAGAATGGGGAAACAGCTTGCCGTGGAAGCGTTCGTGGATGCAGATTTAGTTACGGGCGTACCGGATTCATCCATTTCAGCAGCCATTGGATTTGCCGAACAAACAGGCATTCCTTATGAACTGGGACTTATCAAAAACCGTTATACAGGGCGTACCTTCATTCAACCAAGCCAAGAGCTGCGTGAACAGGGTGTCAAAATGAAGCTTAGCGCAGTTCGCAAAGTGGTTGAAGGAAAGCGCGTCGTCATGATTGACGATTCAATCGTACGCGGAACAACCTCATTGCGAATTGTTAATTTGCTTAGGGAGGCAGGCGCTAAAGAGGTACATGTGCGCATTTCTTCGCCGCCATTTATGAATCCATGCTTCTACGGCATTGACACGCCGGACCGAAAAGAACTGATCGCGGCGCAGAAGTCGGTTGAAGAGATTCGCAAAGCGATAAACGCGGATTCGCTGCATTTTTTGAGCAAGGATGGATTGCTTGAATCGATCGGCGGAGCCAATACCGATTTCAACAAAGGTTATTGTACGGCTTGTTTCGATAATCAGTATCCGACCAAAGTAGACGATGAGCAGGCTGTTACTTGCGGCTGCTAGCATAAGGTTGTTAATGTTATTAAATTTGTTATTTCCTAGGAAATAATGTCGATTTTATGGGATGAACTAGAAGGAGTGAAAACAGTGTCAGATGCATACAAAAAGGCCGGTGTCGATATCGCGGCTGGCAACGAAGCGGTAGAACGGATGAAAAAGCATGTAAAAACAACGATGCGTCCGGAAGTGTTGGGCGGTCTCGGCGGTTTTGGCGGCTTATTCGGCCTGAACAAGGACAAATACGAGGAGCCGGTGCTCGTCTCCGGTACGGATGGCGTTGGCACGAAGCTGAAGCTCGCTTTTGCCATGGACAAGCATGACACGATCGGCATTGATGCGGTTGCGATGTGCGTCAACGATATTATCGTACAGGGCGCGGAGCCGCTGTTCTTCTTGGATTATCTGGCCTGTGATAAAGTCATTCCTGCGAAAATTGAAGCGATTGTTAAAGGTATCGCTGACGGCTGCGTTCAGGCGGGCTGTGCGCTCATCGGCGGCGAAACGGCAGAAATGCCGGGCATGTACAGCGAAGGCGAATACGATATAGCCGGCTTTACGGTGGGTATTGTTGATAAGAAGAAAATGATTGACGGTTCTGCCATTTCTCCTGGCGATGCCGTGATTGGACTAGCTTCCAGCGGTGTGCACAGCAACGGATTCTCTCTAGTGCGCAGATTGCTATTAGAGGAAAAAGGCTATCACTTACAAGATTCCCTTGAGCAGCTCGGCGGTGCAAAATTAGGTGACGTATTGTTAGAGCCTACTAAAATTTACGTGAAATCGGTGCTGGCCATGCTGGAACAGATTGAACTCAAAGGCCTTGCACACATCACGGGCGGCGGCTTTATCGAGAACATTCCTCGTATGCTGCCAGCACATGTGAATGTGGAAATTGCGTATGGATCTTGGCCGATTTTGCCGATTTTCGATCTGCTGCAAGAGAGCGGCAATGTGACGAATAATGATATGTTCCGCACTTTTAATATGGGTATTGGCATGGTTATTATCGTTCCTGCAGAGAAGGCCGATGAGGCGCTGAAGATTGCTGAATCGCTTGGTGAGAAAGCCTATAAACTCGGTAAAGTAACTGCAGGCGAGCGTGTCGTTACGTTTAGCGGAGCGGTGGTGTAACGCAGATGCGGCCTTTTCGTATTGCCATTTTCGCTTCGGGAAGCGGAAGTAATTTTCAAGCGATTGCGGATGCGGTACGCAGCGGCGAGCTCGATGTGAAGATCGAACTGCTTGTCTGCGACAAGCCGGAAGCTTTGGTTGTACAGCGGGCTAAACAGGCGGAGGTGCCTGTTTTTGCTTTTCGGCCTAAGGCATACGAGAGCCGTGAGGCTTATGAAAGGGAAATCGTGCAGGAGCTGCGGGCAAGGAAGGTAGATCTCCTCGTAATGGCCGGGTATATGCGTCTTATCACGAGTGAACTGGTTGAGCCTTTTTATGGCCAAATTATTAACGTGCATCCATCGCTGCTGCCCGCTTTTCCAGGCGTACATTCAGTTAAGCAAGCTTATGATTATGGCGTTAAATTAACGGGGATAACGGTTCATTTTGTAGATGGAGGACTTGATTCGGGCCCTGTTATTGCGCAGCGCTCCTTGGACATTCTAGCCGGTGAATCGTTGGAAGAACTAACCGCGCGGGTGCAGGCATTGGAGCATGAGCTGTACCCGAAGGTGATCGGCTGGTTTAGCAATGAACGTGTTAGATTAGATGGCAGAAAAGTAATCATTAATCATATTTAGGGGTGAAGAACTTGGCAATCAAAAGAGCGTTGGTTAGTGTATCTGACAAAACAGGTATCGTGGCATTTACGCGAGAGCTGGCAAAGCAAGGCGTGGAGATCATTTCTACCGGAGGCACGAAGTCGTTGCTGGAGCGTGAGGGCGTTCCTGTGGTCGGCATTTCTGACGTTACAGGATTCCCGGAAATTCTGGATGGACGCGTAAAAACGCTGCATCCTACAGTTCACAGCGGTCTCCTGGCTGTTCGTGATTCGGAAGAGCATCAAGAGCAAATGAGAAAGCTCGGTCTCGATTACATCGATCTCGTTGTGGTGAATTTGTATCCTTTTGCTGAAACGATTGCTAAGCCTGACGTTACTTATGAGGATGCCATTGAGAACATTGATATCGGCGGACCGACCATGCTGCGTTCGGCAGCCAAAAACCATGCGTTTGTAACCGTAGTGGTTGATGCTGCGGACTATGCGATTGTGCTCGAAGAATTGAAAGCGGGCGGCGATACTTCGCTTGATACACGCAAGCGCCTAGCTGCCAAAGTGTTCCGTCATACCGGTTCTTATGATGCGCTCATCGGCGACTATTTGTCCCGTCTTCAGGGAGACGAGTTCCCGGAACGCTATACCGTTACTTATGAAAAGGTACAGGATCTTCGTTATGGGGAGAATCCGCATCAGAAGGCGGCATTTTACCGCAAGCCGCTGGCAGCTGTTGGCAGCATCACAACGGCTGAACAGCTGCACGGCAAGGAGCTGTCCTACAACAATATCAACGATGCGAACACCGCGCTGCAAATCGTCAAAGAATTCAGCGAGCCTGCGGTGGTCGCGGTTAAACATATGAATCCTTGCGGCGTAGGCATCGGATCGAATGTGCTGGAAGCATACAAAAAAGCGTATGCGGCTGATCCAACCTCGATCTTCGGCGGCATCGTAGCTGCTAACGGCACGGTAGATGGCGATACAGCCAAATTGCTGAACGAAATCTTCCTTGAGATCGTTATTGCGCCAGACTTTACCCAAGAAGCGCTTGATATTCTTAAAGGCAAAAAGAACATTCGCCTGCTGAAGCTGGGTTCTCTCGGAGCATTATCAAAACCTCAGCCCATCGTAACGACAGTAGAAGGCGGTATGCTTGTCCAAGACAGCGATGCGTATCAATTGACCGATGCTGACTTGAAGGTGGTAAGCGAACGTCAACCAACGGAGCAAGAGCTGAAGCAGCTTCTGTTCGCATGGAAAGTCGTCAAGCATGTGAAATCGAATGCCATTGTTCTGGCATCTGATGACATGACCATCGGAGTAGGCGCAGGCCAAATGAACCGTGTTGGCGCAGCGCGTATTGCGATCGAGCAAGCGGGCGATCAAGCAAAGGGCTCCGTGCTGGCTTCGGATGCCTTCTTCCCGATGGGCGACACGCTGGAACTTGCAGCAAAAGCAGGTATAACTGCGGTTATTCAACCGGGCGGCTCCATCAAGGACGAGGATTCTATCCGTGTGGCGAATGAGTACGGTATTACTATGGTGATGACGGGTGTGCGGCATTTTAAACATTAGGATACGGAATGCGTCATAAGCACTCGTAAAGGGGAGGAAATAAATCATGCGCATCCTGGTGATAGGTAGAGGCGGGCGTGAGCACGCGATTATATGGGCGCTTAAGAAGAGTGCGCAGATTACGAAGCTGTTCTGTGCGCCGGGTAACGGCGGCATTGCGGAGCTTGCCGAGTGCGTGCCGATTACGGAGCTGCAGTTCGAGGAATTGGCGCAGTGGGCTAAGACCAATGCGATTGATCTAGTGTTTGTAGCGCCGGACGATCCACTCGCTGCAGGACTTGTCGATTACTTGGAAGAGCGCGGCATTCGCGCTTACGGACCTCGGGCTAATGCAGCCCTTATCGAAGGCAGCAAAGTGTTCATGAAAGATCTGCTGAAGAAGTACAACATACCGACGGCTGCATACGAGTCGTTCCAAGACTTCGAAGCGGCGCGCAATTATTTATATAAGCAAGCCGCTCCGATTGTTATTAAAGCGGACGGTCTTGCCGCAGGCAAGGGCGTCATTGTGGCGGCTACGCTCGAAGAAGCGGAGCAAGCGCTGCGCGAGATTATGCTCAACAAAGTGTTCGGCGTATCGGGCAACAGCGTCGTGATCGAAGAATTCATGACAGGCCAGGAGATGTCGCTGCTGGCTTTCGTTGACGGCTTAACGGTTCGGCCAATGGCGCCGTCGCAGGACCACAAGCCCGTGTTCGACGGCGACAAGGGGCCGAACACGGGCGGCATGGGCACCTATTCACCGGTGCCCCATGTGCCGCAGGCGATCGTCGATGAGGCGATCGCCAAGATCTTAAGACCAGCCGCCGAAGCGCTGGTCGCCGAAGGCCGCCCGTTCAAGGGCATCCTGTACGCGGGGTTGATGCTCACCCCGCAAGGGCCGCGAACGGTCGAGTTCAACGCGCGTTTTGGCGATCCCGAAACGCAGGTGCTCCTGCCGCGGCTGAAGACGCCGCTGCTTGATATCGTGCTCGCTACGCTGGACGGCACGCTCGCGGAATTGCCGATCGACTGGTCGGACGATGCGGCAGTGTGTGTGATCCTCGCCTCCGAAGGTTATCCCGGCTCGTACCCGAAAGGACTGCCGATCTCTGGGCTTGACCAGGCTGGCGACGCGCTAGTCTTTCATGCCGGGACAGCGCTGAAGGACGGACAGGTGGTAACGAGCGGCGGTCGTGTGCTTGGCGTTACCGGACTTGGCGCGGACATCGCGCAAGCGCGTGAGAACGCCTATGCGGCAGCTGCGCGCATAACTTTCCAAGGCAAGCAGAACCGTACGGATATAGCTATGAAAGCTTTGAACGCACTGAAGGCTTAAGAAAACGCGAGCCTAGTTCAGACGGTCGGTCGGTTGGTCGGTCGGTCTTTCAGTCTTCCGCTTGTCTGCTCGACATTATGGATAATCCGAATCATCACCCAACTAACTAGATCCAGGTATTCTTCATAATCCTTTATAACTCAACAACAAGGCTTTCTCAAAAGTAGATTTTCTACGGATGAGAAGTCTTTTTTGTTTCCAAAAGTATTTGATAATCACGTTAATTCTCTGCCCAAAGCACCAAATAGGTTACAAAAAGCACCTTAATTCCACCACAATTTATCCCGTGCTGCAATCAAGTAACAAAAAGCACCTTAATTCCACGCCAAACCATTCATGCTCCAATTAAGAAACAAAAAGCACCTTAATTTCACGCCAATCCATCCCATACTGCAATTAAGTAACAAAAAGCACCTTAATTTCACGCCAATCCATCCCGTGCTGCAATTAAGTAACAAAAAGCACCTTAATTTCACGCCAATCCATCCCATGCTGTAATTAAGTAACAAAAAGCACCTTAATTTCACGCCAATCCATCCCATGCTGCAATTAAGTAACAAAAAGTACCTTAATTCAACCTCAATTTATCCCATGCTGTAATTAAGTAACAAAAAGCACCTTAATTCCACCTCAATCCATCCCGTACTGCAATTAAGTAACAAAAAGCACCTTAATTTCACGCCAATCAGTCCCACCATTAGTCCCGTCAGCGTCATTAGGTCAGAATAGCTGCTTTACCTTTCCCCGTTAAAGCACCTTCAAACATATCGATAATTTCCAGGAACCTCTCCGCCTCACGGAAAACATGATCAGCCAGTAACGGGTGGATGATGCTTTTTATTTTACATTCTGCGATTAAGTCTCTTGCTGTTTGCTTAAAATCACGCAAAGATTTAACGGAGACTCTATTTTGGTCTAAAAATTGATTTAAAAGAGGCGGGGTTTGCGACTGTGGACGCATCGAATCCAAATCCTGTGCTTGGAACAGAAGTTGATCAAAATCGTTGCTAAATTCACGGGCTTTTTCAACCAGCTTGCGTTCTGAGGGATCCAGTAGGTGACCAATGAATTTCGCATGATCTGCCATTATTCTTAAGAAAAATACATTTTCATCAATAATCGCATCCTGCAGCGGCTCTAATTTTCCTTGATTTAATTCAACTAAGCGATTTCTAAAATAATTGGCTTCTCTGCTTATATGGTCTACCAGTAATGGGAAGTTGTTTGAACCGGGAAGCTTGCAGCTAAGAATGAGTCCTAAAATTTTTCTTTTAAAAGCCCAAATATGAGATACGGCAGTGTAAACTTCCGCGTTGAATTGCTTGACGCTTGCAGGGTCGACATTTAAACCAAAGGCGATCGCTCTTTGCTCGATTCCTTCAAATGTTTGATAAAAATAATTAGCCTCGTTAATAAGCTGCGTATCTTCACAGCGAAAACCTAATCTTAAGAAAAAGGAATGCTCCTTCATGATACGGGACCAAAAACGTATTTCGTCAAGAGAGCGTATTACGAATGCATCTGGCATACGATAAACCTCCGTTACTATGTTTTTACATAACATATGCTGGAAGGATTATATTGGCTAATGCCTATTTGCGAATATAAAAAAAGGCGGCCTATCCCACAATTTATACGGTGATGGGTCGCTCTATGTAATCTGCCGGGCAGGTCAGTTATCGCGTTCTTTTTGGCTCGAATCAAACTCCTCATCGCCGGTATCCACGATTTCAAGCTGCTTTCTGCGGGTGTACACGAAAAGACAAGCGAAGAGCACTAGTATAATAAGCACAAATGACACCCAATGATTGATGATCCAATTCCACATCGCGCTTCACTGCCTTTCCGTTACAGCATCGTTATTCCTTAGTTTGGGCAAAATGGGAATGCTCTATTCTTGCTGCGCTTGTAGCACCGCTTGACAACTTACTAAAAGTAAGTGATACTTAAAAAAGAAAAGAGAGGAGATGTTAGTATGCTTCCAACATTATACGTATCCCATGGTGCGCCAACCTTGGCGCTGGAACACAATAAATATACAGAATTTCTAGGTAAATTAAACACCACCTTGCCAAAGCCTAAGGCAATCGTGCTGTTCAGCGCGCATTGGGAAAGCCCTGTACAGATGATCAGCTCGAGGCAGCAGCATGAGACGTTTCACGATTTCTATGGTTTTCCGAAAGAGATGTACCGATTGTCTTACCCTGCACAGGGAAGCCTGCCTTTGGCTCTTGAAATACAACAGCTCTTCGCTAAAGAAGGAATTCGGGCAGAGTTAGACGATCATCGGGGTATTGATCATGGCGTATGGGTTCCGATGATGAGAATGTTCCCACAAGCCGATGTGCCAATCGTCCCGCTGTCCGTTAATCCTAGGCATACGCCTGAGGAGCTGTACCGCACAGGCCGTGCGCTTCATTCACTCAGGGAGCACGATGTCCTGATTATCGGAAGCGGCGGTGTTACCCACAATCTTCGCAAAATAGATTTCAGAAATCCTGACGGACCGCCGGTGGCTTTTGCAGCCGGTTTCGAGGAATGGATCCAGGAGCAGCTTGAAACGTGGAATTTAGAAGCTTTATTCGATTATGAGAATCGCACTCCTTTTGCCAAAGACGCCGTACCGACGACAGAGCACTTCTATCCGTTGATACTCGCGATGGGCGCTGCCGACGAAGGCAAACAGGCTAAACTTCTGCATAAACAATTTCAATTTGGCAGCCTTGGACTTACCGCATGGATGTTTGGATGATTTTTCAGGTAAAATAGGGCATGGATGTCATTGATTAGATTAGAGGAGAGATTATCTTAAATGATCGATCATATTTCAAGCACGACTGTTTTAAATAATGGCATTAAGATGCCTTGGCTTGGATTAGGCGTTTATAAAACCAATGAGGGCGAAGAAGTGGAGAAGTCCGTCATTGAAGCCGTAGCGGCAGGATACCGCAGCATCGATACAGCTAAACTTTACGCAAATGAAGCAGGTGTCGGCAGAGCGATCAAAGCCTGCGGTGTTGCCAGAGACGAATTGTTCATCACAACTAAGGTATGGAATAGCGATCAAGGCTTTGACAGCACACTTACAGCTTTTGATGAGAGCCGAAAGAAGCTGGACCTTGATGTAATTGATTTATATCTGATCCACTGGCCGGGACAAGATAAAGAGCGCTATTTGGATACTTGGCGGGCACTTGAAAAACTGTATGCGGATGGCGCTGTACGGGCAATCGGGGTTAGCAACTTCAAATTGCATCATTTGGAGCACCTATTTGCGAATAGCGATATTGTTCCTGCCGTTAATCAAGTAGAATACCATCCGCTGCATGCGCAGCGTGAGCTGTTAGCTTTTTGCCGGGATAGGGGCATTCAATTGGAAGCGTGGAGTCCGTTGATGCGTGGCCGTTTGGATCATCCTGTATTGAACGAGCTAAGTGAGAAGCTTGGTAAAACGCCTGCACAAATCATTCTACGCTGGGACCTTCAGAATGGCGTAGTTACAATACCCAAGTCGATTACTCCTGCTAGAATCAGAGAGAATGCCGCAATATTCGACTTTGAGCTGAGCGCGGAGGACATGGCCAGCATAAATAGGATGGACGTGAAAACACCGTTCGGACCGGATCCTGACAGTTTCGTTTTTTAGGCTTCGTATACGCTGCAAACAAAGAACTCACATACCTCAGTATGTGAGCTCTTTACGTTCAATGTTATTTGTATGAACTGATGCAGCATCTTGAGAATTGAGGAACCGTTAATCTATGAACCGCTTACTTAGCTCCGGTGAAGGCAGCCAGCACTGTTCCTTACGCCCAAACCAGCGGTAACGGTTGCGCGCAATCCACCGATAAACCGCATCGCGCAGTATTCGGGGGACGATGATAGCGGCATAAATTAACGGATAAGCGCCGGATAAACGACGGGCGATTCGCAGTGCTGCCGTGGACCGCGTAAAGCAGAGGCCCTCTTCAATGAGGATAATGGTGCTGATCGTGTCTGTTGGGAGCTTGTGCTCGCGCATCAGCTTCTGGCCGTAATCAGATTGAATTGAGGCGAAGCGAAACACGCCGTGCGGATCGCGCTTAATGATAAATTGCACGGCGCCGCTGCACAGATTGCATATACCATCGAATAAGACTATGTTGTCAGGTTTAGGAATCGTTGTCATTCCGACATCCCCTTTAGAATCTGTGAACTGGTTTTAATTAACATCATAAATGAGATGGTGCAGATTGTCGATGACACGTGACATGAAAGAAACGCCGACGCCGATGATGAAAAATTTTACTCTGTAATGGCGGCAATCGTCTGCTCGCCCTCTTCTTTTCAATACCAATATGGATTACTATTAAAGTAACAGTTATACTTGCGCGTTAATTGAAGGAAGGAGGAATGCAGATTGGAACGAAACAGCACTAGTAAACGCCCGTGGTGGAAGGTTCCTTTTGGCAAAAGATTACTACTGCTGCATCGATGGAACGCTTGGATTATTCTGCTCCTTGCTCTTACTGGCCTAGTTCTGAGTGTAGGAACGATTCGCGGATTGCTCGGCGAAGGCAGAGTGTGGCTAAAGCAAATTCATATCTGGGTTGGCGTAATCTCGGCTGTATTGCTGGTAATGTATGTGCCAGTTTTCATAAAGCATCTGAAGCAGCTGCGCGGCAAACGGAATCAGCAGTGGAATCTGGGCGTCGTGCTTGGGCTCTTGGTCGGATGGATCATCTCCGGCGTCGTGTTATGGCAATTCCGCAAGCTGCCTCCTTCATGGGCGAGCTCGGCACTCCTCGTGCATGACTTATTAACATGGGTAGGCATTCCTTACGCCATCTACCATTCCATCACCCGCATGAGGTGGGTCAAGAAAGGCGTGCCAAAGGCAATCTACGCTGATGTCTCAGGTGCCGTTAGTAAAAAAGCAGCAGCAGGCGGTGTGGCTGCATCTTCAGATCAAGCGGCAGCAAGCAGCCAATTGGATTCCAACAAAATGGAAGTTCTGGAAGTGAATGGTGAAACTGTCGTCCGCAAAGTAAAGTCAGCTATGGCCAAACGGCCTTTCTACACGCGTCGAGAATTTATCCAATGGACGGTTGGACTCGGGATTACCGCAGCGATCATGCCTTCTTTCCTCAAATGGCTCTCATCCTCCTTGGGGACAGGCGGAAGCACGGAAGATGCGCTGATTGCGAAAGAAGGCAGCCGCATGCTCCCGCCGCCTCAACCTCTTCAAGATTCGGTGAATGTGATCGGGGGCGGCAGCCAAGGCAACTTCCGAGTCTATACGGTAACGGCACTTCCAGTATTTTCAGCAGTGAATTGGAAGCTGATCATCGATGGATTCGTAGATCGTCCCATGACATTTAACTGGGAGCAATTTCTTGCGCTGAAGCGGGAAGTTCAGGTGAGCGATTTTCACTGTGTGACAGGGTGGTCCGTGGTCAAGAATACATGGGAAGGCATCCGCTTGTCCGAGCTGCTCAAGCTGGCCGGCGTGAAGACGGAAGGGAAGTTCCTCAAGCTGTATTCCGGTGACGGCGTCTATACGGATTGCCTTAGCTTGCAGCAGGCACAGATGGAGGATGTGATGGTGGTGGTACTCCATGACGGTAAGCCGATTCCTCAGGAGCTGGGCGGTCCGGTCAGACTCATTGTGCCGAAAATGTATGCGTACAAATCCGTTAAATGGCTGGAGCGAATTGAGTTGATCGATCAAGAGCATATGGGTTACTGGGAAGTGCGAGGTTACGATAACGATGCTTGGGTAGGTTCGTCCAATCGGGCATGAAAACCGGAAAGCCGCTTCACGCTGAAAGATCAGCGTAAGCGGCTTTCTTGTGCTGAACAAGAGGCATTGATTCAGCATGCGGGTGATTATAGGTCTAGAATAGGTTTACGTCCTTTGTGGATGCCTTATTACCCGTTCGGCGGCCAGTCGGACGTGAGTACTTTTTTCCCGAGGTCGCTTTTCTCTTCTTTTTTGCTCTGGCTTTGTTCGGGGTAGAATTTTTCGACTTGGTGCCACTATTCTTCGTTTTGCCCGCGCCGCCAAAAGAACCAGCAATGACCTTAAACATAGGGGCAACCTGCTGGAACGTTTGGACGATTTTTTGCACCTTGGTCATTGTATTCACGATACCGTCAATACCGCCCATGCGGTCGACGAAAGAAGTAATCTGTTCAATATTGAAATTACCTAAGTTCAGCCCTCCTAGCAAAGATTTCTTAGGAGCCGCCTGGACGACTTGCGCTGCATTCTGGAAGGGGACCGGCAGATTGCTTCCGCCTTGTTGGCCGAAAGGGTCGCCGATTCCCGGATATGAGCCGCCTGGGCCTGCGCCGGAATTCGGACTTCCGAAGCTCCTCTCGTTCAGACCGGGGCTGCTGCCTATCATCGGTCGTTGGTTATCCATGGGTTTCACTATCCTTTGTGTTGGGTTTTCTTCTTCAGTGTATGTGGTGGGCAAATGATTGGATTGGACGAATGCCCTATATTTCTGTGCGAATGTCACATTTTAACTCATTAACGCATAAAAATTTTACAGCTATACAACTTAAAAGGAAGGAATCTTTACAGTGTTCGTCGAATTGAGAGGATGGACTACTAAGCAAGAGTCATTTTACCAAATGTGAGGATTGATAAACGCATGCAGCTTAAGAAATTGAACGATAAAGCCATTGATCAACTGTTTGAAGCCATTTTGACGCTAAAAGATGTGGAAGAGTGTTATGTGTTTTTTGATGATTTGTGCACAGTTAATGAGATTCAGTCCTTATCCCAGCGGCTTGAAGTAGCGCGTATGCTGCGCAAAGGCTGTACGTACAATCAGATCGAAGCTGAGACCGGCGCCTCAACCGCTACGATCTCCCGCGTCAAAAGATGCTTGAACTACGGCAACGACGGTTATATCCTAACGCTTGATCGTTTGGGGCGCTAGCAGCAAGAGCATGTAATGGGTATACAATAAATCCTTCTTTGCCTTAGGTGAAGCGGGATTTTTCATGTTTACGCAAATTGACATTAGCGACCAATTTCGCTAGCATGAGGGAAAGAAGTGGGATATCCTCAGGGGAAGAGGAGCGTGAGGAATTGGAAGATAATGACGTAGCAGATAATAAAGACATTGGTGCAGCTGCCGGCCAAGGGCGAATATACGGTGTACTTGTGATCAGCCATGGTTCGCGCAGCTCAGAATGGGTTCGGTTGGTGGATGAAGCGGTGGCGGCTGTAAGGGTGCCGAAGGATGTTCCGTTATACGGCTCTTTTCTGGAGTTAGTTGAAGGCAGACTCATTCAGGATGGGATCGATAGCCTGGAAGCTGCCGGCGTAACGGACATTATCGCACTGCCGCTGTTCGTTTCCTCAGGCAGTACCCATGTCGACGAAATCTCCTATGCGCTTGGCGTCATCCCGGAACCGACGCTGGAAACAGATTTAGCGCCTTTTACCATTCGCCGTTCCCGTGTACACTTCCTATCCCCTATCGATGACGATCCCATAATTGCTGAGTTGATCTATCAGAACGTTAGAAGCATATCTCATGACCCGAGCCGGGAGCTGCTCCTGCTTGTAGGCCACGGCAGTATTTATAGAGAGTTCCATAAGCGCTGGCGGCGTGGGTTGGAACAGCTCGCAGGCAGAATTCAGACATTAGGCGGTTTTGCCCAAGCCGATGCCGTCATGCTGCTGCCAAATCAAATTCCGGCGAAAATGAAGCTATTGCGCAAACGCGGCAGTCAGCTGGATATCGTGGTGGCGCCTGTATTTTTGAGCGAAGGCTATTTTACTAAGACTGTTATTCCTTCCCGATTGGAAGGCTATACCTACATATATAACGGGCGGGCGCTGCTGCCTAGTCCGAAGATTTCCGAGTGGATGGAACGCCAGCTGGCTCCTTTCTGGATGCCGGCAACAACTGAAAAATGATAAAGTGGTGAATTAGAGAAATGGTTATGAGAGCTAGATTAATCTATAACCCAACCTCCGGACGTGAAGAAATGCGCAAACGGCTGCCGGAAATATTGAATCGCTTGGAGCGCGGCGGGATTGAGACGTCCACCCACGCAACGATCGGTGAGGGCGACGCTACACTTGCTGCGGCGGAAGCGGTGGACCGCGGCTTCGACCTTATCATCGCCGCTGGCGGAGACGGCACGCTGAATGAAGTAATCAGCGGCATGGCGGAGAAGGAAGAACGGCCGCCGCTGGGTATCTTGCCGCTTGGGACTACGAACGATTTTGCGAGAGCGATGTCGATTCCCCGCAACTGGGAGGCGGCATGCGACCTCATTATCCGCAATTATAAGAAGAGCATCGATGTGGGCAAAGTGAACCATCGGTACTTTATTAATATTGCCGGCGGTGGCTCAATGACTGAACTGACTTATGAAGTGCCGAGCAAGCTGAAGACGATGATCGGCCAGTTGGCTTATTATATGAAGGGCATCGAGAAGCTGCCAAGACTTCGCCCGATCCATCTTGAAGTGAAAGCGGAAGGGATTCATCTGGACGAAGAAATCATGATGGTTCTCGTCGCCAACAGCAACTCGGTTGCAGGCTTCGAAAAGCTGGCACCGAATGCTAGCCTGAGCGACGGGCTGTTTGATGTATTTATATTGAAGAAATGCAACCTCGCTGAATTCATCCGCGTAATTTCAAGCGCGCTGCGCGGCGAGCATATCTATGATCCGAACGTGATCTCGTTCCAGACGAAACACTTAGAGATGGTTTCGCCCGATTACGTGCAGCTTAATATAGATGGCGAGTTTGGCGGCACTTTTCCAGTGACAGTGACAAATTTACCTTCTCACTTGGAGATCTTTGTAGATGAGATGGGATTGAGTACTTATAAGGGCAGGGTTTAAAGTCGGTTGCTTATGCAGCAAGAACGGAGTGCATTCGATGAAAGGCAAGCATGTTTCCCCCGATTTACCGGTGGAAAAGAACGGCGAGTATGAAGCGGACATTATCGGTATAGGACATGAAGGCGAAGGGGTGGGCCGTGTGAACGGCTTTACCCTTTTTATACCTGGGGCGCTTCCAGGGGAAAAGGTTCGAGTTAAGGTATTGAAAGTGAAAAAACAATACGGGTACGGGAAGCTGTTAAGTGTTGTGGCTGCTAGTCCTGACCGTGTTGCGGCACCTTGTGAAATTTATAGCCAGTGCGGCGGCTGTCAGCTGCAGCATCTTAGCTATGAAGCGCAATTGCTTGTTAAAAGACAAATGGTTGTGGACAAGTTTGAGCGGATTGGGAAGTTGGCGGTCGTTGGCGGTACTGGCAGTAATAGTGAAAATGCTGAGGGAGGAGCGTTAGAGACTGAAGAGAATAACCACCCTCCGATTATAGTGCATCCTACGATTGGGATGAGTGATCCTTGGCGATATCGGAACAAGGCGCAGGTGCCTTTTGGCGAGGAACAGGGCGGGCTAGTTGGCGGTTTCTACGCGCAGGGCAGCCATCGTATTATCGACATGAACACATGTCTGATTCAGCATGAACAGAATGATAGCGTTGTTTTGAAAGTGAAAGAAATTGCCCGCAAGCTGGGCATAACGGCATATAACGAAGAGACGCACAACGGACTGCTGCGGCATGTAGTTGTTAAGGTGGCTTTTCGCACAGGTGAAGTGATGGTCGTGCTCGTGACGAACGGGGAGCGGGTGCCGAAGCTTGCGCAGTGGGTGGAAGAAATGCGCGCTGCGGTGCCAGCGGTGGCGTCAATCTGTCACAACGTGAATACCAAGCGAACCAATGTGATTTTTGGCGATGCGACCAGCGTGTTGTGGGGGTCTGAAGTGATCCACGATTACATCGGGGATGTGAAATTCGCGATCTCGGCGCGATCGTTCTATCAAGTGAATCCGGTGCAAACTGAGGTGCTGTACCGGAAGGCGCTGGAGTACGCCGGGCTGAGCGGCGGCGAGACGGTGATCGATGCCTATTGCGGCATCGGAACGATTTCTTTGTTCCTGGCCCAGCATGCTGGCCAGGTGTTTGGTGTTGAGATCGTGCCGGAGGCGATCGCGGATGCAAGGAAGAATGCCGAGCTCAACGGCATTCTGAATGCTGCCTTCACCGTCGGGAAGGCAGAGGAAGTTGTGCCCGCGATGGTGGCGCGGGGAGGACTTGAGGTCGACGTGGTCGTCGTCGACCCGCCGCGCAAGGGCTGCGAGGTGAGCCTCTTGGAGGCGATCATTGAGCTGCGCCCGCGGCACGTGGTCTATGTGTCGTGTGATCCATCGACGCTGGCGCGCGATTTGAGAGTACTCGTTGACGGTGGTTATCGTGTCGACGAGGTGCAACCGGTGGATATGTTTCCGCATACGACACATATCGAGAGCGTTTGTTCCTTGATCTATAAGGGTTTTGAGTAAGTCAGAGGGGTAGTTGGGGACGGGAGCTATTCTCGTCCCCATTTTAATCGCGATTGCGGTTTGCCAGATATATTTCCATGCGATGATTTCTGATTTCGATGGCTATTTCTACTTGGCCGGTATAATATACAACATTATTGTTTCTACACTTTAAAAGTTCTTTAGTTTCTTTATTAGGATCTTGAATTGCCCGTAATAAAGAAACTTCATTGACAAGCTGTGTTTTATCCACGATATAAGAATTACAACTCTGGCAGGTTTCTTTAATCCAAACAACTACTGAAATTTTGATCTCAACTCATTTCCTTAGAATTTAGAATACTGTTGTTCACCGAGATGATGAGGTGAATTTGATACCTTAATTGTAAGATGGAGAGAGGGAAGACGACGAACTCAATGGACATTCGCCACGGTGTTTCTGTAATAGAAATGAAGAGGGAAGAAGCGATAACAAACGCATCGCATACTAAATTGCAGAATACCTAAGGACAGCTTTACATTCTTTAACAATTTAAATATTTAGTTATTTATAGATATGGAAATATATACATATTATTTTCCCGTCCTGAAAAGATTTATTTTTATTGTGAAAAGAGGTCGATAGTTAGTTTGGCATATTCAAGCTTGTCTAACATCATTCCCCACAAGTTCCAATGTGACATGATTTTTTTTAAAGTTCGTTTTATACGTAGGATCGTTGCGTCCATACAGAAATACTTGTTCATTGCCAAAATACCTACGGTATCATGGGTGAAGAGTTTGCCAAGATTTGTGTGGCATAACATGTTATGCCTTCTCTGCTCGTCACTTCTTGAAGGCTTATAAGCTTCCATAGCCATATGATATCCAATATTGAGAGTTCAAATTTCTTAGTATGAGTTATATCATTAATACTTATGGTTGGAACACCAACTGAGTGATGCTAAAATGTAGGAATCAGCTAAGAAGGATTGTCAGATATTATCTTTAAAGTCATTCTGTAAAAATTTAAGCGAGCTCTTTGCAAGCGCAGAGCTTATAATTAATAAGATGTAACTTTCTTTTATAAATATCTTTTGCAATTTGAGGAGAATATAGCATGCGAATTAAACAAAAATCTTCAACAAAACAAATACCAAAACGAAAAATATACGCTATTGATTTATTCTGTGGTGCAGGTGGTTTAACAAAGGGAATGGAGAACGCAGGAATTGATGTCCGATTAGGAATCGATATTGATCCAGCTTGCAGTTATCCCTATAACCAAAATAATAAAGCTCAGTTTCTTTTGAAAAACGTTGAAGAGCTTACATCAGATGAGTTGAAAAGAAAATACAGGAAAAATGGAATAAATTTGCTGGCAGGGTGCGCTCCATGTCAGACATTTTCAACATACAATCGTAAAGCTGATCAGTCTGATAAACGTTGGTGGCTGCTAATGCAATTTGCGAGATTAATAAAGGACATTTCTCCGGATCTAATCACTATGGAGAATGTACCTAGTTTAATAGATCAAGACGTATTTATAAAGTTTTTGCAAGACTTAAAGGGTGCAAATTATTATGTGAGTTATCAGATTGTAAATTGTGCCGATTACGGACTCCCTCAGCAACGTAAAAGATTAGTTCTACTTGCCTCAAAGTTTGGTGAAATTGAACTTCTAAGCCCTTCGGATTTAGGGGTTAAACCTATAACCGTTCGAGATGTAATTTCTAATCTACCAAGTATTAAGGCTGGTGAGGTTTGCAGTAGAGACCCTTTACACCAATCTTCTTCACTCTCTGAAACTAACTTGTTACGTATTAGAGCTTCACGTCCAGGGGGTACATGGAGAGATTGGGATAAAGATCTTGTGGCCGATTGTCATAAAAAGGACTCTGGTAAAACTTTTCCAAGTGTTTATGGGAGGATGGAATGGGATGGACCAGCCCCTACAATAACTACACAATACTATGGTTTTGGTAACGGTAGATTTGGACATCCTGAACAAGATAGAGCGATCTCATTGCGTGAGGGAGCAATTCTTCAAAGCTTCCCTCAAGACTATAGATTTGTTGAGCCAGGAGAGACTATCAGTATTAAAGCAGTCGGTAGGATGATTGGTAATGCAGTCCCAGTAAAACTCGGTGAAGTTATTGGTAAGAGTTTTTTGGCACACGTAGCAAACCATGAGGGTAGAAGTATCCAGAGGAGCGTCTGATAATGGAAGACAATAATAACGAATTTATATATAATCAGACTGTTCCTGACCCAGGTCAACTTGTTGAAGTTAGGCGACGACATTGGGTAGTTAGCCAGGTTCATAAATCTTCATTATCAACTGATCTAAGTAGACAACAGCACTTAGTAACTCTCGCTTCTTTAGAGGAAGATTCTCTTGGGGAAGACCTTCAAGTCATTTGGCAAATTGAACCTGGTGCAAAAGTGATGGAAAAAGCAGGTCTGCCCCAGATTACCGGATGGGATACTAACGACAGGCTCGAAGCCTTCCTTGATGCAGTGAGGTGGGGGGCAGCAACTAATGCAGATCGATCCTTTTTACAAGCTCCATTTCGTAGTGGGATATCTATAGAAGAGTATCAACTAGATCCTCTTGTGAGGGCTGTTGATATGGCTCGGGTTAACCTATTAATCGCAGATGACGTAGGTTTAGGAAAGACAATTGAAGCTGGTTTGGTAATACAAGAACTTCTAGTCCGTCATAGAGCACGGACTGTTTTTATTGTTTGCCCAGCCTCCCTACAGGTGAAATGGCAAACTGAAATGCAGGAAAAATTCGGTCTTGAGTTTCGAATTGTTGATACTGATTATATTAAACAACTCCGCCGCGAGCGTGGAATCCATGCTAATCCTTGGACTTCCTTTCCACGACTTATTTCGTCTATGGACTGGATGAAAAGCGGTGAAGGTTTTCGTCTGTTCAAGGACATTCTTTCTCCTCAAATAACCTATCCACGCAAATTTGACATTTTGGTAGTGGACGAGGCACATAATATAGCGCCATCGGCTTCAGGTCAGTATGCACTTGAGAGCCAACGGACAAAATTAATTCGCACCATATCACCACATTTTTCGCATCACTTATTTTTGAGTGCGACACCGCATAACGGATATCAGGAATCTTTTACTTCATTACTTGAACTACTAGACGATCAGCGATTTGCGAGAACAATAATGCCTGATGAAAAGCAACTTAAACGGGTAATGGTTCGCCGTCTTAAAAGTGACATAGTAGATAGTAATGGCCAGCCTGTTTTCCCTGTTCGAAAGCTAGAATGTCTTGAAATTGACTACTCCGATGAGGAGAGAGACATTCATCAACTATTGGGAGAATACATGACTAGTAGAGCAAGTAGTGTTCGTGGAACTCGATATGAGTATGGGACAGATTTCATTCATACATTGCTTAAAAAGAGACTGTTTTCTTCACCTATGGCTTTCGCAACAACATTAGAGAAGCACAGAGAAACCCTTAGAAAAGGGTGGATAAGCCCTGCTAAGGAATCATTAGATAACCGTATTCTTCGAAAGGCGATCATGCGCACGGAAGAAGAATATTCGGACGATGCACAAGCTGAACAGCTCTACAATGAGGCGATAGAAGTAGCAAGTGAGCTTACAGTTCCCTTAACAGTAAACCAGATGGAAATGTTAGATCACCTTTCTAGCTGGGCTGATAAATTTAAGAATCGTTTGGATTCAAAGGCTAAAGCGATACTTAAATGGTTGGATACTCATCTTAAGCAAGATGGGCGATTGAATAATAAACGGGTGATATTATTTACAGAGTATCGTGCCACTCATACATGGTTACACCAAATTCTAGCTACTCATGGTTATGGTGGGGAGCGGCTGATGTTTCTGCACGGTAGCATGCTCCCCGATGAACGAGAAATTGTTAAAGCGGCCTTTCAAGCTGACCCACATATATCACCAGTTCGTATTCTATTGGCAACCGATGCTGCATCTGAGGGGATAGATTTGCAGAATCATTGTAATTACCTTATTCATATCGAGATTCCGTGGAATCCAAACGTTATGGAACAACGTAACGGTAGAATAGATCGACACGGCCAGAAGGGAAAAGAAGTATATATCTGGCATCCGGTTGGAAAGGGTTTTAAATCTGATAGTTCACAAAGTAAAAATAGAGTTGGTGAGGTTACTGGTGACCACGAATATCTAATGCGTGCTGTTCTTAAAATTGACAGGATTCGGGAGGACCTAGGTACAGTTGGTCCTGTTATCGCATCACAAATAGAAGAAGCGATGCTTGGGAGACGCAATTCAATGGATACAAGTATCGCAGAGATTAAAGCAGCCCAAGCTAGTCGTTTTGTTGCTGCTGAAAAAAGGATGGAAGAAAAAATTTCTCGTCTTCATGCGCGGCTATTAGAGGCAAAAGAGGAGTATCATCTTTCACCTGCAAATATTGAAAGGGCAGTGAAAGTAGCTTTAGAAATTGCTGAAAAGCCTGGGCTTAAACCAATTTCAATTGGGAATACTTTTGAAATACCTATATTACCTGGATCATGGGGGAGGGCGACATTAGGGCTTGACCATCCCCATACAGGCGTGCGTCGCCCAATAACATTTGACCATAATGTAGCAAAAGGAAGAGACGATGTCGTACTTGCGCATTTGAATCATAAACTCGTCCAAATGAGTCTGCGCCTATTACGTGAGGAATTGTGGAAATTAGATGACGTTAAGCAACTCCATCGTATTTCGTTTCGGTTAGTTTCTGATAGGGATTTTAACACACCAGTTGTCGCAGTCTGGTCTCGACTAGTTATTATTGGCGGTAATCATGAACGCCTGCATGAAGAATTAACATTATCAGGAGGGGAACTAACAAGAAGTGGGTTCTCTAGATTAACACAATTGGGTAGATTAGAATCATTAATTGAACAATCGATTCCTGTGGAGCCATCCAAATCATTATTTAATTCGCTAAAAGAAAGATATGAAAGACGAGAGAAATCTATTCTAGCAACCGTTGAGGCTAGATCGCGTGAGAGATTAAAGTATTTAGAAAACACCATAGACCGACGTAAAGATGGAGAAATTAAAGATATTTTAACAGTTCTTGATGACTTGGAAAAGAGCATAAAAAACGAATTAAAAGATCAAGGGCCTCAGCAAATTGAGATGCAACTTTGGCAAGAGGATCAAAGAAATCAGCTTCGCCGGGATATAGATTCACTTAAGGAGCGACTCAAACGTATTCCAAATGAGAGAAAAAACGAAGTAGAGGCTATAGAAGATAGATATAAACATCTAGTTGATCGAACGTTTCCGGTAGCGGTAATATTTCTTGTGCCAGAATCGGAACTCGGAAGGAATGAAACAGATGAGTAGACATACAGAATGGTTGTCGCTAATTGAAGTATCGGGCCCTTTTTTAACGGTTCCTCTTTTAGAAAAAGCATTTCCACAAGGAATGGAGTCGATAGAAACACCAAGAAGAGCGCGTCTTCGTTCGGCTTATGATGAATGGCGTGAAGCTATTGACGATCAAGATTCGTTGCTATCCGATCTTCATATTGAATGGATACGGATAGTGCTTACTGAACTTTTAGAATATGATAGTTATTCTTTGATTTCGAACTCTGAATTATCCTTGCCTTTTAGTATAACCTCTTCGGAGCAAATTGGACTATTTATGCCTAATTGGGTTGTTAAGAGTAATCAAGACGAAAACCCAAGGCTATTTATCTCTGTTCTGTCACCAGAAATAAGTCTTGAGACGGTCCAGAATGATGATGGTTGGCCAAATTCATTTATTGAGAGAATGACATTGTTATGTAGAACCTCTGGTGTTAGACTCGGTCTCGTTACCAATGGTGAGCGGTGGGTGTTGATAAACGCTCCAATAGGTGAGACCTCCAGTCATGCTTCGTGGTATTCACGACTTTGGTTTCAAGAGCCGGTAACATTAAAGGCTTTTCAGTCATTACTTGGAGTCCGTCGTTTCTTTGGTCCTCAGGAAGAAACTTTAGATGTTTTACTAGAAGAATCGTTAAAACATCAGGATGATGTGACGGAAACCCTAGGTGAACAAGTTCGTCGTGCGGTTGAAGTACTAATACAATGTCTAGATAAAGCTGATCAAGATCGAAACCGTGAGTTATTGCAGAATGTTACCACGTTTGAGCTCTATGAAGCGGGTCTTACAGTCATGATGAGATTGGTGTTCTTGCTCTGTGCAGAAGAAAGGGGATTATTGTTATTAGGTGATCACTTTTACGATCAACATTATGCAATTTCAACCTTACGTAGTCAATTAATGGAAGAGGTCGACCGTCATGGACCGGAATTGTTAGAACGTCGATACGACGCTTGGGCACGATTACTGGCAGTATTTCGTATGGTCTATGGAGGAATTGATCATGAATCACTTCGAATGCCGGCTCTAGGTGGCTCATTATTTGACCCAGATAGATTTCCTTTTTTAGAAGGTAGGCAAAAAGGAACCAGATGGCATGATTCAGAAGCTAAACCTTTACCAATTGATAACAGAACAGTGCTTCTTTTGTTAGAATCATTGCAAATATTGCAGCAACATGGCGGGGCGTTGCTCTTATCTTATCGAGCGTTAGATGTGGAACAAATAGGTCATGTTTATGAAGGTTTGCTTGAGCAAACTGTCACGCGTGTACCAGAAGTGACCTTGGGTTTAATAGGTTCGCAAAAGGCGAAAAACCCCAATGTTTCGCTGTGCAAACTTGAACTTGAATTTGCAAAAGGAGAGCAGAATCTATTAAACCTAATAAAGGAAGCCACAGAACGTAGTGAGGCCGCTATCCGGAGTGCCATTAACAGATCGGCTGATGAGACACTAGCAAATCGGCTGCTTGCGGTATGTGGGGGAAATGCCACACTTGTAAAACGAATACAACCATTCATGCACTTGATACGTACAGATGCTTGGAATGATCCTATAGTGTACTTAGCTAACTCTTTTGTAGTTACTATTGGAGTAGATCGTCGTGAAACGGGTACTCACTATACACCAAAATCACTAACTGAGCGTATCGTCGCTAATACTTTAGAGCCATTAGTATATAATGGACCAGCGGAAGGTAGACAACGTGAAGATTGGGTATTAAAGGCTTCATCTGATTTATTGAATCTTAAAATCTGTGACCCAGCAATGGGTTCGGGAGCGTTTCTTGTCCAAACATGTCGCTGGTTGGCTGAACGCCTTGTAGAGAGATGGTTTTTGGACGAACAGACTGGAAAGGCGATAACTTTTAATGGCGAGGTTTTGGAAAATTTGGATTTTAATGAACCTTTGCCAAAGGATGTCGATGAGCGCTTACTCATTGCCAAGCGATTGGTAGCAGAAAGATGTATCTATGGTGTCGATGTCAATCCCTTGGCTGTGGAACTATCAAAGCTTTCGATTTGGTTGATTACTCTATCGAAGGGACGCCCTTTCGGCTTTTTGGACCACAACTTGCGTCAAGGTGATAGTTTGCTAGGTATATACAATCTTGAGCAGCTGACTCTTTTTAGTATAGACCTTGGACATGGTCATAGACAACTTAACATCTTCAGTCAAAAAATCAGTGATCTAATGTCCGAAGTAATTCAACTTCGAAAAGGGTTACATGAAATTATAATAAAGGATGTTCGTGATGTAGAATTGATGTCAAGGTTTGATGAGGAGGCTAGAGTAAAACTTGAGTTTGCAGAACTTATGGCAGATGCAATAATAGGCGCAGTTTATCTGGCGAATGGAAATATTAGAAATATCAATAACTCTTTTGATGAAATATCTCATGTTGCAGCGGAATTGATTAGTAAAACAAATAGGATATCCGACCTAAATATTGCAGATTTACAAAAAGCATTATCTATTATTATTCCGAAGGCTAACCTGAGAGGCAAACCATTTCATTGGCC
Organism: Cronartium ribicola 11-2; assembly: GCA_000500245.1. Lineage (NCBI taxonomy): Eukaryota > Fungi > Basidiomycota > Pucciniomycetes > Pucciniales > Coleosporiaceae > Cronartium > Cronartium ribicola. The sequence continues at coordinate 114,227 of AWVX01044751.1, forward strand.
TTTGGTATTTCCAGAAGTTTTTATGAACGGTGGTTTTGATGCAGTTATTGGAAACCCCCCTTTTATGGGAGGGCGACGCATAAGGGGGGCCATTGGAGACTCAATGATGAACTGGCTTAATTTCTGCTGGCCTCATGCGAGTATGAATGCTGATTTATGTGCATTTTTCTTTTTAAGATCGGGACATTTGATTCGTAAAGGGGGAGCATTTGGTCTTTTAGCAACAAAAACAATTGGTCAGGGTGATACTGCACGCACCGGCTTATTATATCTAGTTGAACAAGACAATTTTTGTATTCGATATGCACTATCGTCATTTATTTGGCCTGGTAGTGCTTCAGTATTAGTAGCTCTTGTAATAGGACAAAAGGGTCAATGGAATGCTCCTAAGTATCTTGATAATCTTCAAGTAGACTTTATTTCAAGTGTGTTAGATGAACAACAGGGATGGGGGGAAGCACATCCTCTCGATAAAAATATACTCAAAAGTTTTATCGGATCAATGTTAACTGGTAAAGGATTTGTGCTGACAAATGAGGAAGCAAATGATTATTTGCAATTACGACCTAAGAATCATGATGTCTTATTACCGTATATTACTGGCGAGGATATCAATACTCATCCTAAACAAAGATCTAATAGGTGGGCAATAGATTTTCGAGATAAGAGCTTAGAAGAATGTGAAGCCAACTGGCCAGAACTTTTGGACAGAGTCCGTAAATTGGTTAAACCACAGAGAGATAAAGCACGCAGAGATGCTCATCGTAGATATTGGTGGCAGCACGGGGATAAGCGTCCCGCCCTTTATGAAGCAATTAAATCTGTTTCTGAAGTATTTGTTATTGCTAGAGTAACCAAATATGTTTCCATAGTGCGAGTTCCATCCAAGCAAGTATTTAGTGAAATGATAGTAGTTTTCGATTTAACATCATGGGCACATTTTGCAGCCCTTCAAAGTTCATTTCATGACCTGTGGGTTAGACGGGGGAGTTCAACTCTGGGGGCAACCCTAAGGTATACGCCGTCAGATTATTTTGACACATTTCCCTTTTTGCACATTGATAATGATGATTTAGAGTCGATTGGTCAGGAGTATCATGATTTACGTAAAAATATTATGGAATCAAACGAATTTGGGTTGACCGAAGTATACAATCGTTTCCATAATCCCCAAGATAATTCAGAGGACATCCACAACTTGCGAAAAATACATCGAGAAATGGATGTCACGGTTGCTCGTTCATTTGGATGGGATGATCTATCAATAGAGCATGGTTTCCACGAGACTAAAGAAGGTATCCGATACAGTTTTTCACAATCGATTCGTAACGAAGTGCTAGATCGCATTTTGTACCTAAATCATGCCCGCTATGATGTTGAAGCTAATAAAGCTGCAAAGGGAAAAAAGAATGCCAAATCAAGCAAAACAATCAGTACTAAAAAAGAAAAATCAATAAATGATCAATATCAGTTGGCATTATTCAATATTGATCAATCAGAATAAAATATTCAAGCTTTCCAAGGAGGCGTGAAGATGAGTGAGGAAAGTAGAAAGATAATAAATTTGGATGAACCAAATTCTCAAAAATACGGTACGTGCAACGCTTGGATAATTCGTCTAGAGAAAGATGATGAAATTCAAAGATACACGCTTAGTCTGGCTGTTGGCTCTTCCGAAAGTCAAGGAATACATGAAGGAGACGCGTTATTAGTAGTTGAGGAAAGGTCGGGGGAAGTACAATTAGTCGCTTTCGCACGAATTTATCGTAAACGTTCAAAGTTACAGAAAACTTCGTTCCACTTTGATGGAATGTTGAATGTAGAAGGAGATAAAGTATTTATTGGAATCAAGGATATACCATCTAGAAAGATTACTCGTATTGATTGGAGTGTGTTTGAAGAGAATTTAAAGAGCACCTTTAATATTGAGTTTTCTTCTTTATCAAGATTAAAGGGTAATACGTCACAGGAGCAGGCTCATATCCGTGACTTATTACAGATGGCTGTTATGGACGACTTGCTTGGCCCAGCAGGTGGCCCTGAGGAAGAAATCGTTGGAATGAGTGTCCGTGACCGCTATCTTGTAGGGAGGCTTGCTCCACAAGAAACACGTGTAGAAGAGGCAGACGAGTTGCCCAATGCAAGTGGGCGAATTGATACTGAAGATTCGGATGGCGAAATTGATGCCTCAACTAATCAGTCTCTGGTGCCTTCATCAATTGGGTTCACTTTCTGTGTTGATGGATCTGTAAAGGAAGTTGAACTTGTTGCAAGTTGGGGTAGATATGAGCGTACGGAAAGTAATAAGGTTAATGGTAAAACCGGAAAACCTCTTCGTGCTTGGAAAAGGATACCATCGGGTGGAACAGAAATTATCGATTTAAAAGGTAGTAACATTAAACCATTTAAAATAGATTTGAATTGTCCTAATGTTGTTATTCAAGGTTTGATAAGCAATCCACTTGAAAATGGAGATAAGCTTGTTACGTTATTCCTAATTAATAATCAAATAAGTCCAGCACAAAATCAAGATCAAGCTTGGTTATTTCAACCTGAGTTGCTAGTGCGAGATTCACAGAACCAAGCTATTTTTAGACGCCGGCCGATCCTTCAAACTGAGGATTTTGACGAGGAACGGGAATCTTTAGAAATGGTATACCGTAAACAAGTAGAGTTTGCTGTTGGACATGGTATTTCAGTGCATGCTATTACTGCAGATGGAGATACTGAACGAGCATTTGAAATCAGTACAAAAGTTATACCTGATTATGAAGTTCCTTTGACCGAAACGCCTGGTCTTGAATCTGAGGATCGATCGGCAATGCGTGAAATGGTCGAATCAGGGTATCTTGATATGGAGCGTTTGGCTGAATTAGATAGCAATGATCTAGAGAGTGCCTTGAATATTCTTGCGAACGATTATGGCATATGGATATTTGAGCAAAGAGAACGAATAGCTATTAATTCGGTAATAGGGTATGAAAAGTCTGGAGCAGATGCAATGGACCAATGCGATCTTATTTTAGAGAGATTGCGAGAAGGCATTGCTGTTCTTAAATCCAATTCGTTAGCGTTAGATGCGTTTCGTTTTGCTAATCAAGCAATGGCTACTCAACGTATTCATAGTATTTATGCACTTTCAAAGCGGCGCGGCGAGAGTCCGAATCTAGATGAAATCAATATTCGTAAAAATCGGTCCTGGCGCCCATTCCAGTTGGCTTTTATATTATTGTCGATCCCTGCCTTGGCTGACCCTACTCACCGTGATCGTACAGAGCCGCTTGAGGCTTATGCTGATTTGTTATGGTTTCCAACCGGTGGTGGGAAAACGGAAGCATACCTTGGAGTAGCTGCCTTTACGATGGCTATACGGAGATTACAAGGGAATCTAGGAGGACTTGATTCAGGCCGTGGACTAGCTGTCATTATGAGATACACACTCCGACTATTAACCTTGCAGCAGTTTCAACGTGCGACAGCATTAATTTGTGCAATGGAGATACTGCGTAGAAATGAACCGAAATTGTGGGGGACACAACCTTTTACCATTGGTTTGTGGGTTGGGCAAAAAGTTACCCCTAACACCACAAAGGAAAGCCATGAAGCAATAGAGAGGGAACGTGATGGAAAGTTTAGAGGTGGCTCAACTCCTGCTCAACTTACTAGTTGTCCATGGTGCGGATCCGAAATTGCGCCTGGTCGTGATATTCGAGTAGATCTTGAAATTGGAAGAACCTTAATTTTTTGTGGGGATAAGTATGGTCGTTGCGATTTCAGCCAGGTGAAATCTAAAAGCTTAGGTATACCAGTTTTGGTTGTGGATGAGGAGATATATCGCCAGCCTCCTTCTATGCTAATCGCAACTGTAGATAAGTTTGCAATGATGGCCTGGAAAGGACAGGTTCGTACTCTCTTTGGTAAAGTGACTCAGGAATGTCAACGTCATGGTCTACTATGGCCAGATGCTGATTGTAATGGAAATCATAAAAAAAAGGGTTACCTAGCAGCTACCACTGTAAAGAATGTGTTATCAGTTCGTCCGCCTGACTTAATCATTCAAGATGAATTTCATCTTATTAGTGGACCTTTAGGAACTATGGTAGGACTTTATGAAACAATTGTTGATGAATCATCCACTTGGGAAGTTAATGGGAAAAGTGTGAGACCTAAAGTCATCGCTTCGACGGCTACAGTAAGAAAAGCTTCAGAGCAGATGAATAACGTATTTCTGCGAAAAGTATCAATTTTCCCACCACATGGCTTAGATGTAGAAGACAATTTTTTCTCTATCCAAAGGTCTGTAGAAAAGAAGCCTGGTCGTAGTTATATGGGCATCTGTTCGCCGGGAAGTTCACGTCCAGCCGTATTGATTCGGATTTATGTTGCAATGCTTACTGCTGCACAATCGTTGTATAATCACTTTGGTCAAGCTGCAGATCCATATATGACAGTGGTAGGATATTTTAATTCTCTTAGGGAATTGGGTGGAATGCGCAGGCTTGCAGAAGACGATGTTCAGACTCGTTCTTATCGGGTGGAGATGAGTGATGTTGAACGACCGGGCTTGAGTCAAAGATCTGTAAAGAATGTAGATGAGCTTACTTCGCGAGTATCAAGTAAAGAGATTCCAAAAAAGCTTGATCAATTAGAAGTAAAGTTCAAATCATCATGGGAGAAGGGTGAGACCCGTGCAATAGATATAGTGCTCGCGACTAATATGCTCTCGGTTGGTGTCGATGTAAATCGTCTAGGTTTAATGGTTGTTAACGGTCAACCAAAGAGTACGGCTGAATATATCCAAGCTACCAGCCGGGTAGGTCGTGCATTCCCTGGTTTAGTATGTACTGTTCTTACATGGTCTCGTCCTCGTGACCTCTCACACTATGAAACCTTTGAACATTATCACGCCACTTTTTATAAACATGTTGAAGCTCAATCAGTTACTCCATTTGCTCCTCGCGCCTTGGATAGGGGACTGACAGGAACCATGGTAAGCCTGATGCGAATGAATCACAGTAACTTAAACCCGAATGTGGGCGCCCAATATCTCGATAGTCATACTAAGCCAGAAGTGGAATATGTGAAACAAATTGTTAAGAATAGAGCATGGAAAGTGAAGAATGAAGAAGCAATGAATAATGCACTTCAGATGTCATCCGAAAGAATCGATATTTGGGCAAGAGAGGCAGCTAGACCTGGACGGCGACTTGGGTACGAGACAGAATACGGTCAGGGTGATCTTGTTGCTCTGCTGAAGAAACCAGGTGTCCTTGCATGGGATAATGTAACTGTTCCTATGTCTTTACGAGAGGTTGAACCAGGTGTTCAACTAATTATGGATGTAGCAAATCTTCCTGAACCCCCAAATTGGAGGCTGAAAGAAAACGATAGTTCCGGTGAAGGAGGAAAAAGAAGATGAGTACTCATCGAGTTGGAGCAGTTCGACCCTCTCAGTTATTATGGACATATGGACCAGGGGCATTGATCGACTTACCTAACTTATCAGTCATAACAATGGGATTAGATCGTTGGAATGTTGAGAATTGTGCTCCTATTGAAGAGGCAAGACTACTTGCTGCCGTAAGACGCATTCTAGGGCCGCAAGTTGAACGCTTACGTATCCCGCCATTCCTTAGAGACGAGAACGCGGACCCTATGTCTGCTGAAGGGAAGATAGGTGTACCTGTTAGACCTTTTCCACGCTGGTTAAGATGTGTAAGATGTGGACTTCTTTCAGAATACGATTCGGGGTTATTTAAAATTAAGCCTAATCCTTATCGCCCTGAGCAAACCCACTTTATTCATGAAAATTGTGAGAAAGGCAAAAAATCAGATGCAGTACCAGCCCGCTTTTTGTTAGCTTGTAGGAATGGTCATCTAGATGATTTCCCTTGGCGCTGGTTTGTTCATGGAGGCCCGTCAGATTGTAAAGGGACATTAAGGTTCTTTGAAACTGGTGCATCGCTGCAAACTGAAAATCTGTGGGTAAAATGCGATGGTCCATGTGAGTCTTCAAGATCCCTAGTTCATGCCTTTGGTAAAGAGGCTCAAGAGAACTTACCAGCTTGTCGTGGGCGTCATCCCCATCTTGATACATACGATGAATCGTGTGATGAAGAACCTAGGGCTGTATTGCTTGGTGCTACCAATAGCTGGTTTCCTATGACATTGTCAGTGATAGCGATACCCATTCAAAATAACCTGTTAAATCAACTTATAGTTGATGGTTGGGAAGATTTTGTCGACGTTGAAAGTCTTGAGGAATTAAAGGGAACCATCAGGACGCTCTCAAGAAGGGGGGGCTTGCCTGGTATAAGTGAGTATGATTCTCAGGAAGTATGGCAATCAATTCAAAATAAGAAAAACGGACAAGCTCTTGATGAGAATGTTTCGGAACTTGATATTAAGGTACCTGAGTGGAGCGTACTAACATCATCATCGCCTCCAAGTGATTGGCCACAATTTTTAAGCCGAAGAACGGATCCTCCAGCAAAATACCAGGATAAAATAGCTAATGTATTATTATTAGGGAGACTTAGGGAAGTAAATGCACTAATTGGTTACACAAGGGTGGAAGCCCCGGAGGAAAGTATAGATACAGAAGATCGACCGACTATGGCGGGTTTATGCCGCGGACGTCCGGAATGGGTACCAGCAAGTGATGTGCATGGTGAGGGTATATTCATACAGTTTAATGAAGACGAGGTAAGGACTTGGGAAAGCAGGGAAGCCGTTAAAGAACGGGATTCAAATTTAGAATTAGGACATCAAGGATGGCGTAATGCAAGGAAGTTAGATCCCGTTGAAGGATATCCGGGAATTAGGTATGCAATGTTACATACTTTCGCACATCTATTAATCCGTGAGCTTGCTCTTGAATGTGGATATAATGCAGCAAGTATTAGAGAACGGATATACGCTAGTGATGATTTGGAACGGCCGATGGCCGGAGTTCTATTGTATACTGCAGCGGCTGACTCTGACGGTACATTAGGAGGGCTCGTTGAGTTAGGGAAAACAGAAAACCTTGGTCGACTTATCGATCAAGCACTGGCAAGATCAGAGATTTGCTCATCAGATCCATTGTGTTCGGAGCACGATCCAAGTCAAGATAGAACGCTTCATGCTGCATCATGTCATGCATGTGCTTTTGTCGCCGAGACTTCTTGTGAACGTGGAAATCGATATCTCGATAGGGCTCTCCTTATTAATACATTAGAGTGTAGTGAAGCTGCATTCTTAAAAAGGGAAGCATAATCAATGAATGAAATTCTTCAGATTCTTGCAGAGCTAGGAATGAAGCTTCACCCAGATCGGATAGAAGCAATTGCGGTGAAAATTGCTTCTTTAGGATCCTTTAACGATTTTTACAGAGCAAAATCTAGTTTTGGTCCTAACGTTGATAATATGTTGATTCAGAGATTTGAACGTGCTTGGCAGAAGTATAGTTATATTGGGCCTGCTGAATTGTCCATAGCACTACGTAGTTCATCGTGGACTTCAAGCTTACACAATATGAAGAGTTCCGTAGAATTAGTATGGACTGGGCCGTCAACTGGGGTAGTGCCAGTTAGACATACTGAGCAGGTATTGTGTCAATTAATTAGGTCTTCAACCAAAAAGCTTTACATAGTCAGCTACGTTGCATATAAAGTTGACACAATTATTCGGGAATTATGTAATGCCGCCGAAAGAGGAGTCAGTATTAATTTGATTTTTGAATCCTCTACTGAACACGGAGGAGCAGTTAGTTTTGATTCTGTGGGAGCTATGAAAAAAACAGTCTCAACAGCCAATATCTATGTTTGGAAAAAGACAGGACAAACAGTAGGGTCAGTACATGCTAAATGTGCTGTTGCTGATGGGCAGCTCTCATTTATTACGAGTGCAAATTTTACTGCTGCTGCAATGGAAAGAAACATGGAGCTAGGGGTTTTAGTTGAGGGGGGGCATATTCCCCAAAACTTAGAACGACATCTTGAGGCTCTTATTTATACGGGTACCGTTCAAAAAGTTTGACAACACATCTATGAATAAGCGCTTTGTTTCTTTTGGGAAACAGCGCTTATTTCCATTTTAAGGAGAAAATTGTCTGGCGGAGTGTCATGTTGAATGGTGCAATAGCCAGAAGGTGCTACTATCGCGCCTTCATCAGTGTAGAGGTCAATCGAGATCGTAACGGTTCCTTCCAATTACAGTAGGTACAAAATGGACTGTTGCCGCCCCTACTGCTAAAGATATATTATAAGTTATTGTTTTATTTTTCTTTAACTTCAAACAGTTATACATAGATACTCTCAATGTATCTCAATAAGTTAGTAGGTAGCATATTAAGTGATAGACAATTTAGTTTCTCATCAGGGATGACATACCAGTTATTTATTGTTTCCCTGGTGCCAATCAACTGCCTTAGTTGATAATTAAAACGGCCCATGTCGTTAACTTTATAGGCTTTTAATACTTCTACTGGAATATCGTATTCAGTTTGAATATTATCGATCTTCTTTTCGATTTCATATGCCTTTAATGAGCGCCTACCATTTAATTTGTTAAATCGATAGCGGATGTGGTTAGATCAAGTATATCCCCACATATGTTACATTTTATTGTGATAATATTTCTCATTGTTGTCGGAGTTATTTCATAAGTTAAGTGGCCATCTTCTACGCTATAGTAGATCGTTTTGCAATTGTCCCATCCTTCTATTTTCCGGGCCATGTCTGTAGTAATTTGAATGATAAAAGGCTTATACTTTCGATTTAGAGAAGGATGCTGTTGTTCTCTCATCATGGCTGCAGGAACAAAAGTTTCCCCTCCACAATCTTCGCAGTTATAACTAATTTCGGGTCTCATAGCATACATTTTGCGACAATTTGTACATGCATATATCTTAGACATTGGTTATTCTTCTCTTGTAATCATTTTTATTGGACTCTAATTTCAGTATTATTTGCTTGAGGCGATCAACCTCACGGTAGAGAGTCCTCAGTTCATGACGCTGGCTTTCTATTTTATTGTCTTTCTTAGCAATGAGCTCTTTTAAGCGGTCCATATTCAGATTTAAATATTGAGCGCAATTGAGAAATGCATGTAACGTAGCTTCTTCCTCAGTGAGCAGTTCGCTCCTCAAAGATTTATCCATTCTGTTTTCCTTCTAAATAATAAAGTTCATTATGAAAAACGGAGCCGTAAGGCGACAATCTTTATGCATTATTATTGTTTGCCCGAAGGGGGAAATGCCTGCCTTCTTTCTTTTATTATTTTCAAGCTTAAATAAGGAAAATGACAAAGTCAAACGGTATAACCTATATATAGGTTTTATAAAACCGTATAATTGAATTTATATTCTATACATTGTAATGTCTTGCAAGTTGAGGTGTGAAAACCTTAGTAAAGGGGAGAAAAAAGTAGAGAAAAACAGCTAACAAATTTTTTTTTGAAGGACGGCGAATATTAATGCATTTAAGTTAATAAATATTTATTTTCAATGGAAGATTTTCTCACTATCTTTTTTTAGACTAGGAGGAGGATTGTAGAAATACATCGAAAGTACTATGTCAGATAAGCAGCTTACTCGTTACTCGAAATGGGTATAGTAGTCAGAGATTGTACAGGGTGTGGCGGGCGTGATAGGGTGGCCTGCCATACGAATGCCTTGTGGTTTCGTCTTTTCACTTGAAATCATACCGAAGAGGCTCCAAGTCGCTCTATTAGCAACGAATACCGTAACTTTTCCCACGAAGTATAGCGAAGAGCCGATAAGTACCAGTATTGAGTTGAGTATATGACTGGTGTTTTTTTAGCCGATGTATCTGCATTAGTCTATTCCTATCAAGCAAGATACGTACTACTAGTTATATAGAGATTACACAAACTCATATGTTCAAATTTCAGTTGAACGTCTTAAATGATACTGCTTTTGAACGAAATAGAGCGCCAGGGAGAGAAGCAGAATGAGTCAGAAAACCCTGCACTGGCTAAGATTGGAGCTATCTAGGTCGGTGAAGGTTCGTGGCAGCCGGATCATGAGGAGAGGGGTTACTAAACATGGCACAGGAAGACGTACTGGAAGGCCCCTTATGGACCGATTCCAGCCTTCGCAAGATTACGGGAGAGGACCATCTCGGCATTAAAAATGGAGCGATCCAAATGGCGGATCGTCTTCAATCGGGCATAACGAGCATTACTCCACGGGCGAGGTACTGGGCCTTTTTTGCGTGGGTACTGTACGATTTCATTAAGGGAAGTCCGGACCGCACGCACAAGGCGTTCCGAGCTCATCTCAAGCGGCAGGAGTGGTACTACGTCCTAGCCAACTACGCGGATGCCAAAGAAAGTGGCCATGAAACCCACCAATTGATGGGGGTAACGAAGGCGGCGGATATTTGGGGCAAGCATAGCGGGACTTACCCTTTTTACGATGACTATTTGAGCGGCCAGCTCGGTGGCTACAACATATACCGAAATGTGATGAAAATGTTGGGCTTAACCCAGGAAGGCGATTCGTCGATCGGCGTTCATATTGACCGGCTGACGCCAAAAGGCAAGGAGCTGGCGGAAGCGTTCCAGGCAATCATTGAGCACACAGAGTATTATCAGCATTGGCGCCAGAACGAGGAGGCGGTTCCACTGTTCGCTCTTGTCGAATACGGCAAGGCAGCCGGATTAAGCAGGTTGGAGGGGTCGTATGAGCTTCCGCTGTTGCGCGAGCTTTTTGTTCCAAAGGCCGCAATTGATGAGACGGATCAACGTCGTGCTCTCTCGCTAACCTATTACCTGCTCATTATCGAGGCGAGTGGGGGAAAGTCTCTTTCTCATGATCAATGGCGGTATTGGATGTATGATGTCTTTAGTCCGATGGGAGAGCAGTCCCGAACGATACCCGACCGGCTAGTCGTCGTGGCGAAGGGTTGGGAGCTGTATCAGGGTAGACAGCTGTTCACCTACAGCCTGGAGACGATGTGGTCGTATTTGCTTGAGCTAATGTCGATCCGGACACAATCCGTTACCGCGCTGCTTGATAGGATTTTCAAAGAGCTTCGTCAGCGGGGACTCCCATTGGACAGACCGCTTGAGGAAGTGAGTGCACAGCTTCCTCTGAGCGTCTCGGGCAGAGAAGAGTACATAAAGGAGATGTTCACGGACGGAAGCTACGAGCTCGAAAACATTTGGAACCCCCTCCTCGTCATGCTTGATGTGGCGTACCGTTTTCGGAACCGGGACGACTTTCAATCACTTCACGTCGATATGTTGAATTTCGGGGAGTCGGGTCACATTTCCCTGCAAAAATGGATCTCCGATATTAACAGTTTCCAGAATCGCCCAGCTGTCGAGCTGTTGTCCCATATTCTGCGGCAATATGTGCTTTTTCAACACCAGCAAGTAGCATTGGCCAAAATGATCACCACGCAAAATGAGACCTACCATTTCACAGAGGATAACGGGAAGCTGCTGTTTCTCGCGGGCGATTGGCCGAGGTTCAACACGTTCCGCGTCAACCAAGGGGTTTCTATCCTTGAGGATTTGGGCTATTTGAAGCGAATCGGCTCGACTTGGAAAGTTCTCGATGTGGAGGTTACTTCATGAAAAGATTGAACCTGCTGGAGGAGATTTCGGAGCAAGGGTATGAGGTGTTCCTGGATACGACGTTTTCCGTCGATCTGGTGTTTTTCGAACAGATGGCACTCCGTCATTTGCTGAGCAGCGGCTGCCGGTATATCGGCCTGTTTCTGGATGGGCGCTGCTTTGCGGAAAGCTTGGCTGGGCGCTCGTCGGTGCACGAATTGGGACGAAGCTATGCCGTTCAGCCGATTTTTGAGCCGCAAGTGTTTCATCCAAAAGTTTGTTTGATGGCCGGCCCGGGACGGGCTAAGGTGATGATCGGAAGTTTCAACCTAACGCCGGCAGGGTTCGTGACGAACCGTGAGGTCGGTAACGTCTTTGGCTTCGATGCCCGGAGCGGCGATAATGGCTCGCTTGCTGTAGTGCAATCGGTCGTGCAATATTTTACGGCCTTGTTTCGTGCGAATCCTTCGGACTCTATGAAAACGGTACTGGAGAAGTTACTCCAATTTTCTTATCTTACGGAGATGAGGGATGAAGGCTCAAACCCGAGCCAAGTATTCCTGCACAATTTAAACAAGCCTCTCGCCGATCAGCTTAGCAGGCTCATTGAACATAAGGTCGAGCACATTGATGTGATGGTGCCCTTTTTCGATCGGGAATTGTCCATGTTTACACGTTGGAATGAAGAGTTTGAGCCAGAAGGCATCACTTGCTGGCTACAGAAGGGAACGACGAACTTTCCGAAGGATTGTTCGTTGGCCACACAGGTCTATTTGCTCGACCTTCATTTCAAACAAAATGGCGGCCGCCAGCCGCGATACCATGGGAAGGTGTTCCGGCTGCAGGGAGACGGGCGGGAAACCATCATATACGGCAGCGCCAACTTTAGCCGCCAAGCCTGGCTGCTTTCTGCGAATGATGGAGGGAACGCAGAGGCCATCGTGGTAGAAACGGGGCCGGCGGGGGCGTTCGACGCTTTTTTTGAGGAAGAGCTGACTGGGACGCCACTCGATTTGTCGGACCTTACTGTATTCGAAGAGGATGAGGAGGACGATGAAGCTCACCTTTCTGCTTACGTTAAGGATTCGCAGTTGGTAGGAGAAGAGCTTCACATTGTGCTCATAGCCTCGGAGGAAATAGCAGCAGTACTGCTCGACTCGGCGCCAGGCCAGGTTCAAACAGGGGACAATCATTATAAAGTCCGTTTCAGCGGGTTAGCGAAGTTGCTTCGTCCCGCATTCGAACTGTGCGTTCGCTTCACAGACGGAACGGTCATTGTCGTACAGGCATGGACCCATTATCAGCAAGAGCTACACGAGAGCCAGACGATGATTTCTGGAAGCGTATATGGTGGTTTGACGGACGATCCGTACCTGCAGGACTATCAGAACGTGCTCGGGTTGCTGCAGGATTTTCTTTCCAGGCTAGCACTGACAGAGGACGATTTGGAGCAAAAGCTGCCTGCCCGACGCTCCTCGAAGGACATCCATATGGAGGCGGAGCTTAACGAGAAGGTGGCTGTCAGCGACCGTGAAGAAGACTACTTCGTGTCGGAAGCAGCCGCTTCTCTGGTTTACGGCTCAATTAACGGTCGCGACGTACTCGGCAGTCTGATCCAGCAGTTGCTGCGTCCTTTTCGCGAGATGGCGGAATCGTCCGTAGAGGAACAGAGCGATGATCCGCAGCGTATCGACATCTCGCAGCCTCAGTCCATACCGGACGAGAGGACGGTTCGTTCACTAAGAACCGGCGTGCAACGGTTCGTGAAGCAATTTCACAAGGGGATCGCTTCTGACACTTACCTGGAAAAGGTTACACCGGATATTTTGGTGACGAACGCGGCGCTGTACAGCCATTTTATGTGGAAGCTGCTTGAGCTGCAGAAAAACGAAGTTATTCTTCAGCCGAGTGAGGTTTGGGAGGAGCTGCACCACATTTGCGCTATGCTATGCCGTTATGGGGAGAAAAATGTTTTCGGACAGCAGCAAGTGGAAGAAGTACTGATCCCCCAGCTGCTTGCCATGTTCGTGGCGAAGGCGCGGGAGGCGGCGCGGGACGAAGACAAGGTAAACGCCCGAAATAAACGAAAGCAGCTAGAGCAGCTACTGACAACGCTTCATCGCCATGTAATGCCAATACGGATCGGCTATCGGGACATGATTCCGATGATAATGGGCTATTTGGTTTCAGGAGGAACACGGCTTTCCTGGTATGAGGTGTTGGCTCAGCTGGAGGAACTTTTTCCTTTTTATCCGATCGGACATTTGCTTGAGGTGCTTCGCGGTATGCAGCTGCAAATCAAAACGCAGCCCACGGAGGACAAACCCCTTCTCACCATTTATGTGAAAGCTTTTCAGACTGGAGCGGATTTCAACTTGCGGCATCTCTTACTTTTGGCTCGCATGCTGCGGGTCGAGGAATGGGAGGGACATGACGTCTTTCAAATCACCTGGTTCAACCGGGATCGAAATCACAATTTGGAACGTTACTCGCTGCAATATAATCGGAAAATGAGTAGGCTCGTAAAGTACTATACCTACCGAAGCGGGAAAAAGCGGACATATGCGAAAGAAAGGGTGTTCGTCAGCAACATTCTGGATGCGGCAGAGCTAGGGAACGCGGAAATTTTGGGCTTTTAGGTTTTAGGAACCATTTCTGCTTCAAATGGGACCAACAACTATGAATGAAAAAAAGTAATCAGCCTAACCGGACAAATTAATACAAAATATAAATACTATATAACAGCTTTCTAGTTGGGGACGAATTGGGGACGAAAGCTATCATTAAAGAGCAAATTGCAACCAAAGAGAACCATACTCAAATGTAGAAATCCCTTATAAATCAAGGCTTTATCTCATCTCAGCAAACGGGAGCCAACGAGGCTATGTTCCCGCATACGGTGCATGTGGAGTGCTGTGTGTTGCTAGTAAGGGAATAAATGGAATTAACCAACTATAGTACCTGATATCTGTACCGAATCGCTCATGCTATCTCGACAGCCAGCCGCCTTCTACACAAAGCACGTGGCCGTTCATATTATCGGAGGCGGAAGAGGCAAGGAAAACGGCAGGTTAGAAATTATATGTTATATTTAATAACATTAATCTGAACGTTGGAGGGATAAGAATGACTTTGGATCAAATTATGACATTTCTAGGAATTTATCATGCGGGGAGCTACCAGAAGGCATCTGAGCAGCTGAATTTGCCACAGTCGACCGTCTCGAACCGGATCAAGCAGCTCGAAACCGAACTAAATAAGGTGCTCTTCATCCGCGGTAGGACGGGTATTCAACTGACTGATGAGGGTCACATATTCCTCCCGTATGCGCAGAATGCCGTCAACTCGATCGAAGAAGGACGACTTGCCGTCAATCAACTGAAACGAGGGCTTTCAGGCATGCTGACGATCGGTTGTAACAATTCTTTCGCCAGCTCATTTTTGCCTCGGGTACTGACGGAATTTAGAGCCCATTTCCCAGAAGTCTCGATTCGCGTGCTCGGAAATATTACTCGAGACCAAATCCGTCAAATGAACAACAACGAGCTCCGGCTCTGCATCAGCCGGTATTCGGTGAACGTACCGACGCTGACGTTCGACAACATTTTCCAGGAGGAAGTGCAATTGATTGTCTCGAGGCACCATCCGCTGGCTAAGCAACGATTCGTAACGATGGAGCAGATCGTCGCGGAGCCCTTTATCGCTAATGTATCCGAGACACTTAACCGCAAGACATTGGAATTGACGCTTGGTCATTTGAACCTTAGCCACGAGATTAAGAATGAGAGCAACAATTTACCGCTGATCAAGCATTGGATTAAGGAGGGGTGTGGCGTTTTCCTGTCTGGAGCGCTGTTATTCCGCGAAGAATTGCTCCGGGGAGAGGTGGCGGCAATTCCGATCGAGAACAACCCGTTCCCGCTGGATAAAGTGTTTCTAATGTATAAGAATGAAAATCTAAATAATCTGGAGCAGCTGTTTGTACGGCATATAACGCAAATGATGCGAAGCGAGGTGGATGGTGGGGCGGTGGAGGCGCAGTGAAGAATGTGAAGTGTCAGACAGAAGCAAAGGAAACTCCAACTAATGTTCGTCAGGGACTGGAATGCCGAAATCTGGCAATCGGTCTGCCGCTTTGAAATACCGTTTCTGAAGACTTTATCTGCCAAAAAGACCGCCGCGGCGGTCTTTTTGCATTAAAAAACGGATGAAAGCACCCAATTTAGTTCAGTGTCGAGCTGCTTGATCTGGTCGATGAAGGTCGACTGTAGTTAAATACAGCTGCTCATTCCAATTCTTATCCCTTCAACGCTCTGATTAATGTCATATAATATAACATTAATTATCTCACAAATGTTGGAATAGCGTCACATAATATAACATTTATAATATTATGAATTCGCTTACATCCATAAAGTGGATGTAAAGATCAAAAACACGTTATTTACGCGTTGTAAAATTGCATATATGATGAGTATGAGCGGTAAGTAGTTTTATTTATGTCATATAATCTAACATTAATTTATAGCGAGGTGGACACTGAGGACTGGGATGAAAATTTGATAGAAGACCGTTACATTTTTGCTATATGAAACAGATAAGTAGTAAGTATTCAGCTAGCCGAAAAGGAAGGGGCAAATTTAAATGTTAACCAGAAAATTACGAGTGACTTTGGCGTGTGTCGTTATCGGTGCTTCTCTAGCCATCTCGGCTTGCAGCAATTCTTCTAGCGGTAATCTGTCTACTTCACCGAGCCCGGTCGCTAAACAAACTGCGGCAGCCGGTAAAAAAGTGTTAAATATCTCATTGATTGCAGATCCTCTCAGTTTGGATCCGAGTCCTTCTACAACACGTGAAGATCGCCAGGTGCAAAACAGCATCTACGATAAGTTGTTTGATACAGACAAAAATGGCAAATATGTTCCGATGCTTGCAGAGTCCTATGAAATATCTCCTGACGGTATCACTTATACTATAAAGCTAAAAAAGGGCGTAAAGTTTCAAGATGGAACGGATTTCAACGCGGAAGCGGTCAAATTTAATCTGGACAGGTATTTAACAGAAAAAACTTCAAGTCGCCGCGGCGAGCTTGCTGCAGTTACCAAAGTCGATGTAGTTGATCCTTTCACTGTCAAGCTTACATTGTCTAAAGCTTTTTCTCCACTAATTTCTATTCTAACCGACCGAGCCGGTATGATGGCATCCCCGGAAGCCGTAAAGAAATATGGAGCTGATTTTGTCAATCACCCAGTTGGTACCGGCCCCTTTACGTTCGTTGAGCAGGTTAAGGGAGACCACGTGACGTTGAAAAAGAACGAAAATTATTGGAATGGTCCGGTGAAGCTTGACGAAGTGAATTTCAAAGTATTTACCAATGGAACGGCTGCGGTTCAGAACTTAAAATCCGGCCAGCTTGATTTCTTGAGTGATGTGCCAACCAAGGAAATTCCTGGCGTTAAAAGTGATTCAAAGCTTACGATTATGACTAATCCAGGCATGGGTTATCAAGGGATTAATTTAAATACGGCACAGGAGCCGTTCACCAACAAATATTTACGGCAAGCCGTTAACAAGGCAATCGACCGCGATACGTTATCAAAAGTAGTATTTGACGGAAACGTTGTTCCGGCTAATTCTCCATTTACTCCAGGCAACTTGGCCTTTGGCGATTCTGATAAGGCAAGCAAGCCAAATGCTGAAGAAATCAAAGCGCTGCTCGCTAAGGGTGGTAAACCAACAGGATTCACTTTTAAGCTGCAAATTGGAGTTTCACCCGTAGAAGAACAGAATGGCGCCGTTATCCAAAACATGCTGAAGACGTATGGCATCAATGTTGAACTAGAGAAATACGAGAAAGCTGCACTATCCGATAACGTAACGAATGGTAAATTCGTAGCGGCTTCTTATGCATGGTCCGGACGTCCGGATCCCGATCAAAACTTCTATGCTTTTTTTGTAACTGGTCAGTCTAGAAACTATTCGCGGATTTCGAATCCGGATCTGGACAAATTGACGAAGCAAGCGCGCACAGAGATGGATCCTGTCAAGCGCAAAGCTATCTATGATCAAGCTATGGATATTGTACATGACGATTCCGGGCAAGTTTATTTGTACCATGAAAATACCGCGTTTGGCTTTTCCAAAAAAGTAATCGGATTTGAATACGTTCCAGATGGGATTATCCGCACGGCTAAGCTGGATAAACAATAAGCAATTTTTAATTACACCGAGGGGGAATTGGCATGAAGTTTGTTGTTAGGCGCCTATTACTTACAATTCCCATTTTGTTCCTTGTGTCGGTTCTGGCTTTCACCCTGATTCACTTAATCCCGGGTGATCCGGCCCAGGTGATTTTAGGTGAAGAATCGACACCTAAAGCATTAGAAGAGCTCCGCAAACAATTGAATTTGGATAAACCAATTGTCGTTCAATATCTGATTTGGGTGGGAAATGTTCTTCACGGCAATCTGGGTACATCGATCATAAGCCACGTTCCCGTCAGCCAATTAATTGCCCAGCGGCTGCCGGCTACGATTGAGCTCGCTGTTGGGACGTTTCTGGTCGCTTTATTAATTGCCTTCCCAACCGGTATTTTGGCAGCTGTCCGCCGCGGCAAGATCGCCGATTATACAAGTACGTTTTTGGCTCTTGGGGGTATGAGCATTCCAAACTTCTGGCTCGGCATGATGGCGATCATTTATTTTTCAGTCCAATTAGGCTGGCTGCCGGCATCTGGGTATGTCCCGATTACACAAGATCTGAAGAGCAACTTGCTCGCTATGATTCTACCCTGCCTGGCAACCGGACTCCGCGAATCGGCCGTTCTGATGAGAATGCTCCGTTCCTCTTTACTGGAGGTGGTCAATATGGATTTTGTGCGCACCGCCAAAGCGAAGGGATTAAATGAATTCAGCACCATAGTGGGGCATGTTCTGCGAAATGCAATGATTCCTGTAGTGACCACATCCGGTTTGATGATTGCCGGACTGCTTGGGGGACTTGTGATTACCGAATCGATTTTTTCCATTCCGGGATTTGGGCGGCTTATTGTCGAGTCCGTATATAAGCGCGACTATGTGACGGTACAGGGGGCCATTCTCGTTTCCGCATTATTGGTTGTAGTGGTCAATTTAATTGTGGACCTGCTTTATGCCGTAATTGATCCCCGAATCAAAGCCGGGGAGGGGTCTTAATCATGAAAACCATCCAATCATTTTTGCGTATGGGCTTAGGTGCCATTGGCGGTATCATTGTTTTATGCTTGCTCCTTACCGCACTGTTTGCAGGAGATATCGCCCCTTTTGATCCCAATGCACAAGATTACAACAGCATATTAATACACCCGGGCGGCGCGCATCTGTTTGGCACAGACGACCTTGGCCGGGATATATTCTCCAGGGTGATTTTCGGTGCTCAAGTATCAATCAAAGCGGCTTTAATACCGGTAGGTATTGCCATCCTGATCGGAGTTTCAATTGGACTGTTATCCGGCTACTTCAGAGGGTTCTGGGATGATTGGATCGTAATGCGCTTTGTCGATGCGATGCAGGCCTTCCCTTTTCTAATCTTGGCTTTGGCGATTGCCGCCGTTCTGGGAAGCGGATTCGGCAATGCGATGATTGCTGTCGGAATCGGGTTTGTACCAGCGTTTATCCGAATAACGCGGGGGCAGGTATTGCAGCTGCGCAACCTCGAGTACATCCATGCGGCGAAAGCAACGGGAGTGAAAGATTTACGCATTATTTTCAGTCACATCCTCCCAAATGCCCTGAGTCCAATCATCATTCAGGCTACCTTAGCAATGGCTGCAGGCATTCTGGCTGAAGCTTCCTTGTCTTATTTGGGACTGGGTGTGAAGCCTCCGACGCCATCCTGGGGAAGCATGCTGAACCAAGCGCAAACGCTGCTTACCGTCGCTCCCTATGTGACCTTATATCCTGGCATGGCCATCTTCCTGGCGGTGTTTGGATTTAATTTATTGGGAGACGGACTGCAGCAAGTTCTGGATCCGCGAATCCGCAAATAGAAGTTGGCATCTTGAGTAAACGCATGGATCAGAAACCGGAAAGGTGAGGTTTGCATGGAGTCGATCTTAGAAGTGAAAAATTTAAAAACTCGGTTTAAGACCGACCGTGGTCTGGTTTCCGTCGTGGACGGCGTTGATTTTCACATCCATTCCGGTGAAACGCTCGGTATTGTGGGAGAATCCGGTTGCGGAAAGAGTGTCACAAGCCTTTCGTTGATGCGCCTGCTTCCACCTAGCGGTAGTAATGAAGGCTCGATTCGCTTTGAGGGAAGAGAACTTTTGTCAATTTCCGAAAAGGATATGCAAAAGGTTCGTGGAAATCAAATCTCGATGATTTTTCAAGAGCCGATGACCTCCCTCAATCCGCTGCATACCGTCGGTAAGCAGATTTCGGAATCCGTCCGGAAGCATATGCAGGTAAGCCGGAAGGAAGCAAAAGATAGGGCCTTGAATATGCTCAGGGCGGTCGGGATGCCCCGTGCAGAAGAGATTTATGACGAATATCCGCATCAGCTTTCAGGAGGCATGCGCCAGCGGGTTATGATCGCCATTGCGATGGCCTGCAATCCGAAATTAATCATTGCCGATGAGCCGACCACCGCGCTGGACGTTACGATTCAAGCTCAAATCCTCGACTTAATGAGAGATTTAAAAGATAAGACGAGTACATCAATCATGCTTATTACTCATGATTTAGGCGTTGTGGCGGAAATGTGCGATCGCGTCCTGGTCATGTATGCGGGACAGATCGTGGAAGAAGCAGATGTCCATACTCTGTTTAGCGATCCAAAGCATCCTTACACGGTCGGTTTGCTGGAATCGATTCCTCATTTTGAAGAGGATAAAGAGTACTTGAATACGATCCCTGGCTCAGTTCCGCTTCCCTATCAAATGCCCAAGGGATGCCGCTTCGCCCCTCGCTGTCACCTTGCAGAAGCGATTTGTCTCGAACAGCCGCCAGAACTCGCCGAATTGGCTCTAGATCATAAAGTCCGCTGCTGGCTTTATGCGAAAGAGGTGCATTAATGGAACAGCCAATTTTGGAATTGAAAGGGTTAAAGACGCATTTTCCGATCAAGAATGGGATTTTTAACAAAACTACCGGATATGTGAAAGCAGTAGATGGAGTCGATTTTAAGGTATTTCCGGGAGAAACCTTAGGCATAGTCGGAGAATCCGGCTGCGGCAAATCGACTGCAAGCCGGACAATCATGCGCCTTCTGGAGCCGTCAGCCGGGGAGATTTGGTTTCAAGGGAAAAACCTGGCCCAGTTATCGAAAGAAGAAATGCGCCGAATGCGCAAGGATATTCAGATGGTATTTCAAGACCCCTACGCATCCCTGAATCCCAGGAAGACGATTAAACAGATCTTGATTGAACCGCTCATGGTTCACGGCATTGGCGCTTCCGGAAAAGAACGCTTACGTATGGTAGAGGAAATCATCGAAGTAGTGGGACTACGAAAAGAACATCTGGACCGCCACCCGCATCATTTTTCCGGAGGGCAGCGTCAGCGTATCGGCATTGCCCGGGCGCTCATTTTAAAGCCTAAGGTGATTATTGCAGATGAGCCGGTATCGGCGCTGGATGTATCGATTCAGTCTCAAATACTTAATCTTCTCAAGGATCTAAAGAAGGAGTTTCAGCTTACGCTCCTTTTCATTTCCCACGACTTGTCCGTAGTTAAGCACCTGTGCGACCGCATAGCCGTGATGTATCTGGGAAAGGTCGTCGAAATTGCTGACAAGCAAAAGCTGTTTAGCAATCCTTCGCATCCTTATACCCAAGCATTGCTCTCTGCTTTGCCGGTGGCCATTCCCGGTGCAAAAAGAGAAAGAATCATTCTTCAGGGGGACCTGCCGAGTCCGGCCAATCCTCCTTCAGGTTGTACCTTTCACCCGCGATGCCCACGTGCTCTAGAAGCATGCAAAACAGCTGTTCCATCTTTACTCCTCATCGGGGAAGGACAGCAGGCGGCCTGCCATCTTTATCAAGAAGTGTTGGCAACTAACTAGATCATACTGATTATTAGGATTACCAGGAGGTAAAAGCTTTGAACTTTGATGCGACGCACTATCCCTACCCTTCAAGAAGAAATACCGTGTATGCGAAAAATGGAATGGTGGCCGCCTCTCAACCGCTTGCGGCACAGGCTGGCCTGGATATATTGAAAAAGGGCGGCAATGCGATTGATGCGGCGATTGCCGTAGCCGCTTGCCTGACAGTCGTTGAACCGAATGCTAACGGAATCGGCGGAGATGCATTTGCCCTTGTATGGACGAAAGGGGAACTGCATGGGCTAAATTCCAGCGGCCCCTCACCGAAATCGATTTCCCTCGAAGCGCTGCAAGCAGCCGGACATAAGGAAATACCGCTCTACGGATGGCATCCTGTAACGGTTCCGGGCACTCCAGCCGCTTGGGCCGCATTATCCGAGCGATTCGGCAAGCTGCCGCTGACAGAGGTTTTGCAACACGCGATCGACTATGCTGAAAACGGTTATCCTGTAAGTCCCGCGGTCGGGGCGTTATGGAGTAAGGAATATAAAATATTTAAAAAAGCTCTGGTCGGCGATCAATTCGAAAACTGGTTCAAAACGTTTGCTCCGGAAGGAAGACCGCCAAAAATAGGTGAGCTATGGAAATCGCCCGATCATGCCAAGACCCTGAGATCGATAGCAGAAACCAAAGCAGAATCGTTCTATCGCGGCGAGCTTGCGGACACTATCGATGAATTTTCACGCAAGTACAACGGATTTTTGAGAAAAGAAGATCTAGCCGGATTTTACCCCGAATGGGTTGATCCCATTCATGTGCAGTACCGGGGCTATGATGTCTGGGAAATTCCGCCGAATGGCCAGGGGCTGGCCACACTGTTGGCCCTTAATGTATTGAAGGGCTATGATTTTACAGCGAAAGATACGGTAGACACTTACCATAAACAGATAGAAGCGTTGAAGCTCGCGCTTACTGACGGTCTTCATTATATTACACAGCCTGATAAAATGCCTGTTTCCGTGGAACAATTATTGTCTGATGCTTATGCAGCGCAAAGAAGACAGCTCATCAAGGATGAAGCGATAGAACCGGTTCCCGGAGACCCGGCTAAAGGGGGAACCGTCTATTTAGCTACCGCTGACGGGGAAGGCAACATGGTTTCCTATATTCAAAGTAATTACAGAGGATTCGGTTCGGGATTGGTGGTTCCTGGAACGGGAATCAGCCTGCATAACCGGGGACGCAGTTTTTCCCTTGATCCTAATCATAATAATCGGCTTGAGCCCGGCAAGAAACCGTTTCATACGATTATTCCAGGATTTTTGACGAAGGATAATGAGCCTGTCGGCCCTTTTGGTGTCAAAGGCATGTTTATGCAGACGCAAGGACATTTGCAAGTCGTGATGAATATGATCGATTTCCATCTCAATCCGCAGGCAGCTCTGGATGCTCCGAGATGGCAGTGGATCAGCGGCAAGAAGGTGCTCCTTGAGCACAGCTTTCCGGAACATTTAGCTAAGGATTTAGCTAAAAGAGGGCATGCTGTTGAATGGTCGATGGCTACGGAAAGCTTTGGATATGGGCAGATTATTGTCAAGGATCAGTCTGGAGTGCTAGCCGGGGGAACGGAGCAGAGGACAGACGGATGCATAGCTTCTTGGTAATGCTGTAAAACGAGTAAGAGACTATTTTCTTGCAGCAACTACGCGGCATGAAAAAGTAAGGGGTTAAAAGATGACTGTATTTGATATCGTTCTTTTTCTAGTTGGGCTGGTCGCTGGTATTTCGGGCTCTATTGTCGGGCTCGGAGGTGGATTTATAGTCGTCCCGGCACTTACCTTCCTGTTCCCAGGAATGCTTCCGGCGCATATAGCAGGCACATCCATGGCGATGCTGCTATTCAATTCCATCTCCAGCACTTATGTGTACGCGAAGCAGAAGAGAATCGATTACTCGGCTGCGATCTGGTTTGCGGTTGCCTCCATACCGGGCGCCGTCCTTGGGGCCGTCATGTCACAGCATATTACGGGCAAAGCTTTCTTCATCAGCTTCGGAGTATTTCTGATCTTGGTCTCACTACTGCTCCTGTTCAAGCCTAAGCAGCCATTGCGTCTGCCGCTTAAGCCGACAGTACACCGCAGCTTCGGCGATGCTTCCGGTCAACTATTCGAATTTGCCTACCATCGCCCGACTGGCGTGGCTATCAGCTTTCTGGTCGGCTTCTTATCGAGCTTATTCGGGGTTGGCGGCGGCAGTCTCATGGTACCGACAATGACTTTGCTGCTTCTCTTCCCGCCACATATCGCGGTGGCCACTTCGATGCTTCAAATTTTTCTCTCTTCAATAGTAAGTACATCCACACATGCCTTTCTGAATAACATCGACTGGCTGAAAGTACTGTTCCTATCTCCGGGCGCAATCATCGGAGGGCAAATCGGGGCACGTATTGCCAAGCGTCTTCCAGCAGGATTAATCCTTAAGCTGTTGGCTGTGATGCTGATTCTTGTTGCCGTTCGCTTGATATTGAAATAAAAATAACGGCGAGTGAGCCTAGGCTTGCTCGCTTTATTTTTGGATTATCAATGTTTCAAATGAGCTATTTACTTTGGCAGCGACACTAAAAGAATCAGCTGACGAACTAAAAGAGAAGACTTCCCAATTCACCATTTAAAAAATAAGGAGCTATACGATGACTCTGCTTGATCTAAGAAGCGATACAGTTAGTTTACCAACGGATGAGATGTTAAGCTCCATTTATTCGGCTAAATTAGGCGACGATATATTAGGAGAGGATCCTACTGTCCAAGAACTTGAGGAATTAGGATCAAACATTTTTGGTAAAGAAGCCGCTATGCTGACTGTTTCAGGTACAATGTCCAATCAGATTGCTGTGATGGTCTTGACTCAAAGAGGGCAGGAAGTAATATTAGGGAAAGAATCCCACATGTATAACTTGGAAAATGCGGCTTTAGCTGCATTAAGTCAAGTACAGGCAAGGACCATCTCTTCCGGAACCGGATATTTTGACCCATATGAAATTGAAAAAGCGATACAAACACCAAACATCCAGACAACTGCTACCGGCTTGATTTGTCTTGAGAATACGTATAATTTAAATCACGGTTTAGTAATGTCCAATGAGAATATAAGAGAGATTAGTAAAATTGCAAATAAATACGGTATACCGACATATATGGACGGAGCGCGGATCTTCAATGCTTCAGAAGCATCGGGTATAGCTGTAAAGGAAATTGTAGAAAGTGTTGACGCCGTCCAAATATGCTTGACGAAGGGATTGGCCGCTCCTTTAGGATCATTATTACTGGGAACGAAACAATTTATAAACGAAGCACGAAGAGTTAGACAACGATTAGGCGGAGGTATGCGACAAGCAGGAATTATTGCAGCCCCTGGAATTATCGCTTTGAATAAAATGAGATTTCGATTATGGGAAGATCATGAGAATGCCAGGGTATTGGCCGAAGGATTAAAAAAATTGGATGAGCGTCTCGTCGATTTGCAGAAGGTGCAGACGAATATCGTGTGCGTCGACATTACTTCATTCGGGATCGACGGTGATGAATTTTTAAGGCGTATATTAGAGAAGGGGATAAAGATTAAAAAAATCGGCTCCCAACAATTTCGAATGGTACTTTATTATCAAATAAGTAAATCCGATATGGAAAAAGTAATTGAGGCATTTAAAATGGGACTCCATTTATAACTAATCATTTTGCTCACAGAACAATTTCGAAAGGACGAACGCCAATGATTCTATTCACTATGTTCCTAATGGGGATCGTTCTTGGCTTTACCGGAACCGGCGGATCTGGTTTTATTATCGCGTTGCTCGTTGTCGTTTTCGGAATCCCGATTCATACCGCACTCGGAGTGTCCTTGGCATCTATGATATTTTCAACGCTTACAGGTTCTATCAGCCATATTCGTGAGGGAAATGTAAATACCCGCATCGGGTTGTCAATGGGAGGCTTCGGAGCGTTGGGCGCCTATGCAGGCACATGGATCTCTTCCGGCATCGATTCGAATCGATTGGTTTGGATGACCGGATCCATGCTCATCTTATCCGGCATTTTGATTTGGATACGTACACAGCTGGTGGTTTCAAAGCAGCTAGACGGAAAACAAGAAGCATTTTCAATGCCTATGCCATTCTGGTTTAGCGTTATGTTTTCGGGGATAGGAACAGGGCTGCTCTCTGGCGTATTTGGTATCGGTTCAACCCCTTTCATACAACTTGCCCTGCTTATCCTTTTTGGGCTCTCTTTGCGTCAAGCAGTGGGTACGACAATGTTGGTTATTATGCCAATTGCTGTATTAGCCTCAGTGGGCTTCATGCAGAACGGTCACTTCGACTGGTTGCTGCTGCTGCAAGTGACGGCAGGTATAATGGTAGGATCTTATGTGGGGGCAAAATTTACAAAACGTTCGTCAAAACTTGTTCTTCGGTTGTCCATGATGTCTATCCCGATAGCCGGAGGGCTCCTGCTGCTCGTCCGGAACTTATTATAATGTTAACAAAATCCCTTCTTTTCAATGATTTTGACAGGGGCTAAGGAGATTAAGTTATGTCAAAAATCCAACAAATTCATCCTTTTTCCATCATAGATGCGACAATTACCGAGCTTCAACAAGCTATGGAAAAGGGATTGCTTACTTCTAGGAAACTGGTGGAAACCTATTTCAATCGTATCGAGGCAAATGACCGCCAAGGTCCGAACGTTCAAGCCATGCTTGCTTTAAATCCGTCAGCCTTCGAGCAAGCGGATGAGCTTGATGAGGAAAGAAGGCGGCAAGGTCCGAGAGGACCTCTGCATGGCATCCCGATTGTCGTAAAAGACAATTATAATACCAAAGACATGCCGACTACGGGGGGGACACAAGTACTTGCCGATTTTGTTCCTTCCACCGATTGCCGCATCGTACAAAATCTTCGCAACGCAGGAGCTATTATTTTAGGAAAGACGAATCTGCACGAACTGGCGTTAATTGGATTGACACACAGCACACTAGGCGGTCAAACAAAAAATCCGTATGATTTAACCAAAACTCCGGGAGGTTCCAGCGGAGGGACAGGTGCTGCGGTAACTGCCAACTTCGCCGCAGCCGGTACTGGAACGGATACGGTGAATTCCAATCGTTCTCCTGCATCGGCGGGCAATTTGGTTGGTATTCGTCCGACCAAAGGATTGATGAATCTCGAAGGTATTTTGCCTGTCTCTTTTACTCAGGATAGCGCGGGTCCGATGGCAAGAACAGTAAGAGACGCGGCGATTTTGTTAGAGGCCATGGTTGATCAAGATTATTCTTGCAGCTCTGAACTTCATTCGGATGGACTTAATGGGAAGAGAATCGGGGTAATGCGCAGTTTCTTCGGTCATTCGCTCATACATGAAGAAGTTAACTGCATTACCGAAACAGCATTGCGCCAAATGCAGGAATTGGGTGCTACAATGATCGAATTAACTTCCGTTAATGTTGTGGCGGATCAATTGATCTTAGAGCTTGATGTGCAAAGGTTTGAGCTAAAGCATGAGTTAAATCGTTATTTGTCCGATTATCAAGCTCCTGTTCGGACGATTGAAGAGCTTCTTGACAAGGGGAGTTATGAACCGGCTGTCGAGCAGATTCTGCGAACGGTTATCGCTGTTGAAGATCCTCTTAACGATCCTGAATATTGGAACCGTTTGAGAAAAATTGACGAGTTAAAGACAATGGTGTTGGACATATTCGATGAGCATCAATTGGACGCTTTCGTATATCCGCATCAAAAAAGATTAGTTGCAGATATAGGAGAAGCTTCTCAAGCAGATCGAAACGGTATTCTGGCTGCTTTAACCGGTTGTCCTGCAATCACGTTTCAAGGGGGCTTTTCGGCCAGTGCCAGTACGGCTCCTATCGGTATTCCGGTTGGCATCGAATTTTTAGGAAGGCCCTACGATGATGCAAAGATCATACAAATGGCATATGCATATGAGACGGCAGTAAATCATAGACGAATTCCTCCATTTATAGCTGACGACAACTCATAAGATTTTGAAAGGAGTATTTATGAAGCCCAACATATTTATCGATAGACCAATTCCTGCCAAGGTAGAAGCGTATATCGCCGAATATTGCGAATACTCGATTTGGGATCAGAAAGAACAGATTCCATATGATGTACTTCGGGAAAAACTGATTGAAGCTGATGGATTGCTGACCTCCGGCTCCGGCTGGAGAATCGACAGCAGTTTACTGGATATGGCTCCGAGGCTGAAGGTAGTTAGCACGATGAGCGTAGGATACAATCATTTTGACATTGCGGCGATGAAAGCTCGAGGCGTGATCGGAACACATACACCGAACGTATTGAATGAAACTGTCGCCGATTTGGTGTTTGCCCTTATCTTGAGTACTGCTCGCCGTATCTCGGAACTCGACCGGTACGTGAAAGATGGGCTATGGAAACCGGGAGATGACGAGAACTTATTTGGTGTCGATGTTCATCATGCTTCTCTCGGCATCATTGGCATGGGCCGAATTGGTGAGGCGATCGCTCGCCGCGCAAAATTCGGCTTTGGCATGGAAGTAAACTATTACAGCCGAACACGAAAGGCAGAGGCGGAACATCAATATGGAGCAACCTATAAAACGATGGACGATCTTCTGCGGACATCGGACTTTATTGTATTAATAACTCCGCTAACAGCGGAAACTACAGGTTTGATCGGACGCGACCAATTTCAGATGATGAAGCCTTCAGCCATTTTCATTAACGCTTCACGCGGGCAGACAGTGGACGAAGCGGCATTAATTGAGGCGCTTAAGGCTGGACACATTCTCGCTGCCGGTCTAGATGTGTACATGGAGGAGCCAGTCAAGGCAGACAACCTGCTGCTACGGATGCCTAATGTGGTGACACTGCCGCACATCGGCTCTGCAACCTCGCAAACCCGCTTTGATATGGCGATGCTCGCTGCACGCGATTTTGTGCTAGCCGTTAACGGCGGTACTCCGCCTAACGTGGTTAAGGAGCTGTCCTAGAAAATAGCTATAACAAGTGATTAAGGGGTTGACACCTCGCTTAAATCGCTGGTGTTTTTGTTATGTAAGTGCCCCAATGAGGCGCAAACTATGGATGAAGAAGTATCCAATTCTATAAGCGAAATGATGCAATTTGCTAAATCGACTTCTGAGAGTTCATTGCAAGTATCAGATTCATCTGAGCAGCAACTTCAATCCATTGCACTTATTTCCCATGTCTCTGACTCCCTTAATCAGATGACCAATAAACTTAAAGAAGTCATGGAGAACATTAGAGAGCAATAGGGAAGTGTTATTGGTTATAGGTTGGGGACGAAATGGGGACGCGAGATATTCGCGTCCCCATTTCAGTTCTATTAGGAGTTCGCTGGACTTCTTGGATCCTTAGTGGAACAAAGTAAGTATTAGGATTCCCATTGTACATACAGTGAGTAGATACAATCCATTATCTCGGACTCCGACCTCAATACTGGATTTCTTGACTAGAGTACTTACCAAAAGATTAATGGGATTTACAGGACTCAATATAGAAGAAGCTGACCATGCAAGCATGATAACCATTGCCAAAATTTCTTTGGATGTTCCCAGCGTGGCCGGATCCATTTGCGTTGCGAGTACAGTAACGACTACAACCTGATGGATTCCCACGAATGTTACACAAACCATTGTAATGAGAATAAACAAGGCCAATAATAAGAAAGAGACATGGGATAAATTCGTCATAAATGCGTTAATCCCGTGACCGAAGCTTGTCCCTTTGAGTGATTGGCCGAATAGTCCAGCGCTTATGTACATGATGATTTCATTATTCATGATTGGAACGGTTTTGTCCCGATAATCAACGAGATGGAGTTTTAGTGAGCGCCATTGTCTTGAAAACAAACCCCATATTACAGGAAAAAGAATAGCAAGCAGGCTAACTAAAACCAGCATGGACCAATGGGTGACTGATTCGGCAGTAATGGTTAGAAGCATTAAAGAAAAAATGATAACCGCCAGTACCTTTATCCTTTTTCGGTGATCAGGCGTTATCAACTCACTAGGTTGATCTTCTGTTTCAAGCTTCTGCTTTTTTGACCAAATACCAAACATAACATTGCCTATCAATAAAAATAAAACAGCAATTCCAAAACCATAAGACATGTAGTCTGTTATAGATACATGCAAATATAATAAAGTAATTCCAACTGCTGCATAATAGGGTGACCATAAAATGGTCGCTGAAAACCCGACAAGGTATGCTTTGGATAGAAACGTAGAGTTCAAACGTAAATCTTTGACCAAATCATCAACAATGCGGATAGCGCCGATGTTTAATATAGGACCTAAAAAGAAGAGAACAGTTGTAATTCTAACAAACATTTTTCTAGGATGATTCCGGTATTGTTTCAAGTGCAGCAATATGGAATCAAAAAAACCTCCCATTTTCAAAGGGATTGATAATAAAGGGACTAGAACAAGCAAAGTAAGTAACGGCAAGTTTGATGTAACTCCTTGTGCAAGTGCATCAACCCCTTGCCCCTTCATATAGGTTAACGCAACAGCGGCTGTAAACATAAGGATGCTGAAGATCCTCGGAGCTGTCCTTGCCAGAGTTATACTTCCCAAAAACGCAATGACAGCAAAAACGGCCAAAATGTACTGTACCCAATGGAAATGACCGAAATATTGAAATAAAAATAAAAAACACATCGCCAATATGAAATAACTTCGCATAAGGCACCTCCATCGATCTATCAAAAAAACGATATTTCCCAAAAATTTCAACACTCCACATTTGGTATACCAAATACCGTTCACTTAATACTATAAAATAACCTTACAAAACGTCAACCTTATATTTTTAAAATCAATATCCTGCAGCAAATAATGGATTCAGCCAGACCAAGAGCGTGTTTCCAATAATTGATACTAAAATATGGTATACAATATTCAATAAACCATTGACTATAGAAAAAAAATTCTGTTAAAATGAAAATGCAATCGCTTACAGAAATTATATGACGAATGGAAATTCATAGGAGGTGGTTAATAGACATAAAAAGTGGTTACCCGTTAGTGGCTATACAAGTCCTTTTTTAGTGATTTATGTAAGAACCCCCAAATTATCGTGAGTGTGTGTAAGCATTCATGACATGAAAAAACGATTTTATCGTGTTTTACGAAAAAAATTGTATACAAAACGCCAAATATCTATTCTTGTGTAAAGAAATGTGCTACAATTCTTTTCGAAGGCCACTAACAGGTGAAACTGGGGGATGAAAATGATTACTTTATCACACATCATGTACGCTTTGGTAACATTAGTTGTTATTGTTGTAATGTTGTTTCGTCGCGGCGTTGTCATTCCGACATTGCTGGGAACCTTCCTAATCGGATGGATCTACAAAGGAAGTATAATTAGCGGGTTTCAAGCGGTTTACAATGCGAACCTGACGGCAGCAAAAGAACTCTTTACAATCTTCTTAATCATTACGTTCATGGTGGCACTGCTCGCGTCTCTTAGGGACATGGGTGCGGATCGCCGGATGGTTCAACCGATCCAAAAGCTGATGGTCAACGGGCACGTTGCATACATTGTGCTTGCAGTCGTTACGTATGTCATTTCCCTTTTCTTCTGGCCGACACCGGCCGTACCTTTGATTGGTGCGCTCTTGATTCCTGCAGCAATCCGCGCTGGCCTTCCAGCGATGGGGGCGGCTATGTCCATTGCTATTGCAGGGCAGGGGATGGCGTTGTCCTCTGACTATGTGATGCAAATCGCTCCGATGCTGAGTGCGAAGGGCGCAGGTGTTGCAACAGCGGCAGTTGCCGATAAAGCTTTGATATTGTCTCTCATCACAGGCGGGGTTGCTCTTGTTGGGGCTTATCTGATGAACCGGAAGAATATCCGCAAGTCCGGCTTGTCCGAAGCTCGGGAAGATGTAAAAGCGGAGAATAAAACGGTAACACCGGAGTATGCGGAAGCAGCAGCAACTGTAGAAACATTACATCCGTCTGTTCTCAAATGGTCCAAGCTTTTCTCTGTTCTAGTTCCGTTGGCCATGCTGGTCGTTATACTCGTTATGGCCGCAAGCAAATTCGGCGGCTCCAAGATGGGCGGCTTTGAAGGCGGAGACGGAGCTGCTTTTATCGGCGGGGTGGCCGTTATCTTATTGATTCTGTCCACTACCGTGTTTACGAAGGTCAAAGCCTTGGACAAGGTCACCGATCATCTTACCGAGGGATTTGTTTTTGCCTTTAAAGCAATGGGGCCGGTTATTCCTATTGCAGGCTTCTTCTTCCTCGGAAATGCCGATTTTTCCAAAAGCATCCTTTCACTTGGCGATAAAGCTACTGCTCCCTCATTTCTCTACGATCTTGTCATGTCGGTCCAGCATTTGATTCCATCGAATGGGTTTATTACAGCCTTTGGTATTTTGTTGATGGGTATTATTGCAGGATTAGAAGGATCAGGATTCTCCGGACTGCCGTTAACGGGCTCTCTCTCAGGTGCATTAGGTCATACGGTGGGTATGGATCCTGCAACGTTGGCAGCGATTGGCCAGATGGGATCTGTGTGGTCCG
Source organism: Cronartium ribicola 11-2 (assembly GCA_000500245.1). Classification (NCBI taxonomy): domain Eukaryota; kingdom Fungi; phylum Basidiomycota; class Pucciniomycetes; order Pucciniales; family Coleosporiaceae; genus Cronartium; species Cronartium ribicola. The sequence continues at coordinate 146,426 of AWVX01044751.1, forward strand.
GTGGAGGAACCTTAATTGCTTGGTCTTCGCTTGTTGCTGTTGCTGGATTTGCAGGAGTTTCAGTTATTGATTTGGCGCGTAAAAACTTTCTGCCGGTCATTATCGGACTTTGTGCATCGACGGTCATCGCTCTCATGATTTGGTAAGTTTAAACAAGGCGCCAAGCCGTTTATGTCCCTGACGATAAATGGTTTGGCGCCTGTTTTTCCGAATTCTCTACAATTAATAGCTGCGGAATGATTTCTTGGCTGGCTTTCGCCAGGATGCGGCTGATGACGTCAGCCATATCTTTCACGAACGTCAAACTGGTGTGCTCCAAAATCTTATGATTTAAAGGACCGTAATTGTTAATGATCCCTTTGATATGAATATGACCGATGGGAGGGAGCTGTTTATCCAAGCTGACGCCCGGTTGAAGCGGTTCATCCACCAATTGAAGCGTTCCGATTTTATAGAATTGTCCGAGGCAGGCGTCGACGGCAATGATGTAGGCCCGGCTATGATTTTTAACGATGTGGGATAATGTCTTTTGTAGGTTTAGCGCATGTACGGGTTTCTCCCATGTTCCGTAAATATGAATATTACGGTAACCTTCGAGCTGTTTGGTCAATCGGCTGCCAACCATGGGGCCAAGTGAATCTCCCGAATAACGATTGGTACCGATGCATACTATAACGATTTCTATGTATTCCGGCTTTTTGATGTAGTGTTTGATTAAAGCATCAGATAAAAAAGTCACGGATTTTTTGTCAAGGTAGTGAATGTGCTGCATCATTTCCTAAACACCTCTTTCATTTAATCATAAAGCATGAAGCACGAACTTCAAAGAAAAAGATCTGTGAACATTTTATTATTTGGTATACAATATACCATATGATAAAGAAAGGGAGTATGTAACCATGACAACAGCGTATATTTTAACACAAATGACATGGCCGGAGGTAAAAGAAGCGCTGAACACCGTAAAGATCGCGATTATTCCGCTTGGAGCTCACGAGCAGCACGGACCTCATATGGTTGAGAGCTGTGATGCCGTTCTTGCAGAGGAAATGGGAAAACGGTTAACAGAGAAGCTGTATCCGGATGCAATCTTGACGCCTACCATTAATATGGGGGTTTCGCCGCATCATATCCATTTCCCGGGTACGATCTCTTTGGAGCCGACTACGCTTATTGCCATCCTCCGCGATATGATCAAGTCTTTAAAGTGCCATGGTATCGAAAAATTCCTTGTTCTGAACGCTCATGGAGGCAATCAGGCGACTTTAGGGGTAGCAGTGGATATGCTCACGACGGAATTAAATGTACCTATATTCTATGCCAAAACAACGGCATCGGCCAAGGATGTCATGGATAAGCGGCTCGAATCCAAGCTGTACGGCCACAGCTGCGACCGTGAGGTTTCCGAAGCGATGTATTTGGCGCCGCATTTAGTTCGGCCTGACAAATTGGAAAAGGCGGATTATCAAGAAGGAAAATGGAAAAAGCTCAGACCGGGCAATCCGCTGCAAGGATTTTACTATTATGAAGAAATGACACGGAACGGATGTATAGGAGACGCAACAAAAGCCAGCTACGAGATCGGAGAGGAAATCGTTGAAACCGCTTTGGAACGCTTAACGAAGGCTGTCCGAGAAATGCTGTAGCCATGAAACAGTTATTATTTCTTATAGCCATAGCCGCTTATCTTTGCTCAGCTGTGTATCCGTGTGAAATACTAAAATACGTCATTTCCATAGTGAGTTTGTTGATCATTATCGTTGTTTTCAGTTCCGTCAAACGCTTCGTCCAAGGCATGGGAACGATTTTCCTGGCGATCGGGATCGGACTGCTTTTGGCAAACGGAGCCCCCTGGTATAGCTTTATATTTGGATTCGGCAATATGCTGAACATTTTAAGCTTGTTCGCTCTAATCCCGTTAATTGCCCTTCCTATAGAATTGGGTCAATACGCGGTTAGAGTTCAATCCATGATTCAAAGGAAAATCAAGCATTCCGGCATGCTATATTTAATTACATCATTATTTTCGTATATATTATGTGCCTTTATGAATCTAGCCGCTATTCCTATGATGTACCAGACTATCCGACCTTCACTTAATTTTTATCCGATCGAGCAGAAGGACAGGTTTATAAGCCGTGCAATTACACACGGATACAGTATGCCGACGCTTTGGACGCCGGTGACGCCGATTGTGGGGATTATCGTTGAAATGACGGGGGTTCGCTGGAGCTCCATTCTACCGATTGTCATTCCGTTCAGCCTGCTCGGACTCGTCTTGGATTGGGTCATGGGAGGTTGGTTAGCAAAACGCCGGCAAAAGCAAATCAGTCAAGCAGTTCTTGATGAAGTATCTGCCGCTCGGGAAAGTGCGTTGGAATCGGAGATGAACCCGTATGCCACGGTTAAAGCGAGCCATCCGATTCAAATCCTTTTCGCGATTCTTGGGTTTAATGGTCTGATTTCTGTGTTGGAGCAGTATACGCATATGGGCTTTCTGCTGCTTGTATCCATGGTCGTTATCCCGTTCGCCTTTCTGTGGTCTTTGCTGCTTGGCAAAGGCAGAGCGTTTTTTGCGAGAAGCCGAACGATGCTGCCGCAGCACATGCTGAAGATGAAGGAGCAATTTTTCATCTTTTTATGTGCCGGCTTTATGATCACCGCCATCCAGACAACGGGAGCCGGTCATTTGATTAATGTATGGATCATGGCCGTGAAAGATTTTGTCGGGGCTGATCTTTTTCTTTTGATCATCCCATTGATTCCGCTGGGTTTTGCTTTTATCGGTTTACATCCTGCGGTGGGCTTGGCCTTAACGGCAGAGTCGCTGAATCCGCATACCCTGGGTATTTCCGTGGAATTAACAGCTATTGCGATGCTAACAGGGGCGGCGACAGCCTTTTTGATGGGGCCTTTTAATGCTACTGCGGGTATGATGGCAGGCCTGATCGGGCAGAGCTCCTATAGGGTATCCAACTGGAATGCGCCGTTTACGGCTGCCTATTTGCTGATGGTAATGCCTCTTCTGATCATTTTGAAATATGCCGGTTGACAGACAAGCCCAAAGTAAGTAATATAAAAACAGAAACAGTTTTGGTATACAATATACAATATACCGAAATTAGAAACACTCAAACAATCGCTTTTATGGCAAGCTTGATTATCATCCTAAACACATTTTTGAGAGGAGATTTTAAAATGACAGAAGTCGCTACTAAGTCCCGTTTAATGAACAAAGAGGAATTCCGCCATGCACTTGAACAGGCTATTGAAGGGAATGCGGTTGCTAAAGCTCCTTTCACGACAATGTGGGCAAACGGTGAATTGAAGAAAGAGCATTTCGCCAGATGGGTGGAACAGCATTATGCTTATGTCGGTCCTTTCGCAGAGTACCTAGCCTATATTTATGCAAACTGTCCGCATGAAGATGCAAGAGACTTCCTTCTACAAAATATGTGGGAAGAAGAGCTTGGCGGCGATCGCCACACGGATCTGTTGATCCGCTTCGGAGAGTCTTGCGGAACTACCCGCGAACGTGTCGAGTCCATGAAGCACCTGCTTCCTGAAACGATCGGCCTGCAATCCTGGTGCTACCGAATGGCCTTTAAAGAAAACTTTCTGTTTGCTACAGCAGCCCTTGTTGTGGGACTTGAATCTCAAGTGCCGGCAATTTACCGCAGACAAACGCCAACTCTTCGGGAGCATTACAAATTTACGGATGAAGAAGTGGAATTTTTCGACCTTCATATCGTATCCGATGAAATTCACGGCGAGCGCGGCTACCAAATCGTATTGGAATATGCCAAAACCCCGGAAGATCAACAACGCTGCATCGAAATCGTTGAAGAAGCCACCAAAATGCGCAGAATGTACATCGCGGCTATATCCCGTGAGTTCTGCTTAGAATAAGCGGATTATACGAGCTAAAGATAATTCCCGAGAATTCCCGAGAAAAAAGTTTCTCGGGAATTGTAATAAGAAGAGTCAAATGAAAGGGGATTTATTTACATGACGACTCAGACAGCTGTTGAAACATTCAAAAATTTAATTAACGGAGCATGGGTGGAATCGGCAAGCGGGGAGACCTTCGAAAGTATAAACCCAGCGGATGTTACGGACATTGTCGGCAAGTTTCAGGCGTCGGTAGAGGAAGACGTAATCAAAGCTATGGAGTCAGCGGAACTCGCATTCCAAACTTGGCGGCATGTACCTCCTACCAAGCGGGCTGAAATTTTATATAAAGCGGCGGATTTGTTAGAGGCAGGCTTGGAGCAGTATGCGGAAGAGCTGACCCGTGAGGAAGGAAAAACGCTGGCAAGCAGCCGAATGGAAGTGAAGCGTTCCGCTCAAACACTGCGCTATTACGCTTCTGAAGGCTTGAATGTTTCCGGTGACACACTGCCTTCCGACGACCCGACCACTGTCGTTTATACGAGAAAAGAGCCATTGGGCGTTATTACTGTCATAACGCCGTGGAACTTTCCGATTTCCATACCTGTGCGTAAAATCGCCCCGGCTTTGGTTACTGGCAATACCGTTGTTTTTAAACCGGCATCGGATACCCCGTTAATCGCTTACCGTCTAGTTCAAGCACTGCATCAAGCCGGTTTGCCGGCAGGCGTTATAAACTTCGTTACGGGCTCTGCTTCGAAAACGGGCGCCGCGCTCGCTACACATCCGGCGGTAGCAGCATTGACATTTACCGGTTCAACTGGGGCCGGAGAGAAAATCAATCGATCCGTACGTTTATCTACCCGCGTCCAATTGGAGCTTGGCGGTAAAAACCCGCTTATCGTGATGGATGACGCGAATCTCGATCAAGCGGTTGAACTAGCCGTTAAAGGCGGCTTCGAATTGACCGGTCAAGCTTGTACGGGTACTAGCAGAGTTATCATCATGGATTCCGTGCATGATGAGTTTGTTGAGAAGTTAATCGAGAAGACGAAGTTGCTGTCGATCGGCAACGGTCTGCAAAAAGGAATCGAAATCGGCCCCTTAGCTAATAAAAGTCAACTGAAAAACGTCTTGGAATACGTCGAAATCGGTAAAGCCGAGGGCGCTGAGCTGGCGTTCGGTGGAGAGCAATTAACAGGGGGCGAATTGGCGGGAGGATATTACGTAAGACCGGCCGTATTCGTCAACGTCACGCCTAAGATGAGAATCGCCCAAGAAGAAATATTCGGCCCCGTCATTTCGGTTATCCGCGTCTCAAGCTACAAAGAGGCGATCCGTGTAGCCAATGATGTGGAGTTCGGATTATCCGCGGCAATTTGTACTTCAGATCCTAACCGAATTCAGCATTTTATCCAAAACAGCCAATCCGGCATGGTGAAGATCAACCGTACGACAACCGGCAATGCGTATAATGCGCCTTTCGGAGGCGTCAAGATGTCCAGTACGGCAACGTACCGCGAGTCAGGCCGTGCGGCGCTCGAATTTTATACACAGGTAAAAACAGTTTATCACGGCTTTCAAAGCATCGATTGATGATCATTTCTTATTAATATGGAGGATTCCTATGAAATCCGTTTTGAGATTGGAATTGGACGAAGCGAAAGTGATGATTGAAGCGGCCAAGAAGGCGGCGGAAGAGGTTAAGGCGTTAGAATCGATATGCATTGTGGATGACGGCGGATATGTCATTGCCATGGAACGTATGAATGGCGGCCGCATTACTGGCCCCGAAATCGCAATAGCCAAAGCGTTCACTGCTAGCGGGCACAAGCGGTCCACCCATTTGTTCAACCAACCGGGCGGACCGGCCACTACAACCGGCGAAGCATTCGGGATCCATGTGATGATGCCCGGCAAGTTTGCGATTTTCGTAGGCGGGTTCCCAATCGTTGTCAATGGAGAGGTCGTCGGCGGCGTCGGAATCAGCGGCGGCAATGGGGAACAAGATACGGCGGTAGGTACGGCGGCACTAAAGGCGCTTGAAAATTATTTAGGCAGCGGCTACGAAGTCATGACACAGGCGGACATTAAGAAATAGTTCAGCGGTCATAACCTATTCTGCTGCAGATGGAGAGTCTAATGGAGTACTTAAATCTGTTCCTCGGATTTTTCCGAATCGGGCTGCTTGGATACGGCGGCGGACCTACGATGATCCCACTCGTTCGAGCGGAAGCCGTTCAGAAGTATCATTGGATGACGGACGAAGAGTTTACGGACGTACTGGCGATGGGGAATGCCTTACCGGGGCCAATCGCCACCAAAATGGCCGGTTATATCGGTTATAAGGTGAAAGGTTCGTTAGGTGCGTTCGTAGCAATTACAGCCATGGTTATTCCTGTTCTCATCGGGATGATTGTGCTTTTGAAGCTCATTTATAAATTAAAGGATTCAGGCATTGTAGGCGGCATGACGCACGGAATACAACCGGTTATCGGTGTCATGATGGCCGTTATGGCTTATGAATTTTTCAAGAAATCTTGGCAGAGCTGGGTAAAGAGCAAGACCTTGGCTTGGAGCCTGATTTCGGTCATCGCGCTTATGCTGCTGAAATTAAACCCGGGGCTGCTCATAGGAATCGCTCTGGCTTATGCATTTATCGAATCATCGTACTTGTTCAAAAGAAGAAAAAAGAAGCAGGTCGATTCAGACAGGGGTATTTCAGCATGACGTTACTTGAAATCTTTTGGGCTTTTTTCGTTCCAAATATTTTAGGCTACGGTGGAGGACCGCCGATAATCCCCTTGCTGCAGGGGGAAGTGGTCGACCATTACAAGTGGATGAATTTGGAGCAATTCGGTAATGTGCTGGCACTGGGTAATGCGCTGCCGAGTCCGATTGCTACAAAGCTGGCCGGTTATATCGGCTATCAGGTTGGAGGAATTCCAGGTGCAGCGGTAGCATTGATAGCGACCATTGCGCCGTCGGCGATCGCCATGGTGATTCTTTTCAAATTTCTCAACTTTTTTAAAGCTTCGCCGCAGGTTGCCGCCATGACTCAAATCGTGCGTCCGATTGTTGCGGTATTGCTTGGAACCTTAGCGCTCCAGTTTTTCACCAGTGCCTATCAATCGGCAGGCATTTGGCAAACCGCGATGCTCGCGGCTATCAGTTTTGTCGCTTTGGAGAAGTGGAAGATTCATCCCGCCGTCGTAGTAGGACTTGCTTTAGTTTATGGTGCAGTTGTTTTGGTCTGAGTCTAGCAGTATGCCTCCAGGTTTGAATCTTGTAAACATACTTCCAATGGATTAAACTTAGGGAAACATTACCTGGAGGTATACCATATGCCGGAAACACCGATCACTTGGAATGATGAAGAATTAAGTCCTATTCGAGATAAGGTCTATCAATATATTAAACAATCGATTGTCCAAGGAATCTATAAATCGGGCGACCGGATCATTGAACGAGAGCTGGCGGATCAATTAAATGTAAGCCGGACTCCAATCCGGGAAGCATTATTCCGGCTCGAATCTCAGGGCTTTATCAAGACGCTTCCCCGCAAAGGTGTGGTCGTCTCCAAGCTTTCGCCGGAAGAAATCATCGAAATCTTCACGATTCTTTCCTCACTGGAGAGCTTGGCGGTTAAGCTGGCCGCGAATAAAGCGGATCAGTCGCACCGGAACGAATTGAACGAAATCATTGACAGGATTGATCGTGCTCTAGCTAAACCTAATTTTGATCAAACGGATGGAAGTTTCCATTTTGAAATTAACGATGTCATTTGCCGCGCGGCGCAAAGCCCGAGACTGACGCAAATGCTGGACGGATTGTCCGATTACATTCGCGCATTTGTACAGCTTGGTTACGAGCTTCCAGGGAGACAACGTAAAGCAATGGAGGAGCACCGGGATATGGCTAAGGCATTACGAGACGGCGAATCTGAGCTTGCTGAAAACTTGACCAGGATTCATATTGAAAATTCTAAAAAGGCTTATATTGAGGCTCTTGAAAGAGAATAATACTCGAATTGGATTCATGCTGCAGGATGGAGGATTTTTTATGCCAAATGTGAAATTACATCAAAACGACCAAGTATATCAGCAGGAAGTGGGCGCAAACAGCAACTTGGTTGTGTTAGCCGGAGTAAAAAAATTCCCCCATTTGAAGTACGGCTGCGGTATGGGTAAGTGCACCAAATGCATGGTAAAGGTACTTTCAGGAGGAGAAAAGCTTCCCGAACCTAATTGGAAAGAAAACAAGATGCTTGGCGAAAAACTGAATGAAGGGTTCCGTCTGGCTTGTCAGTTATATATTACTGAAGATATTGAGCTGCGGCAGGAATAGCGGTATAACTGTTGGTTTAGAAAGCGCAAAAGGAGAGGAAACCCTTGGTGCTAAACTACGGACAAGCAGAAGCGAAACTTGAGGAGCTAAACATCCGTCTGGAATCCCCGCCTAAGCCTAGCGGTAACTATGTGCCGTATACGATGGCACCGCCGTTCATGTACTTAAGCGGAGTGACTCCCAAGGAAAACGGTGTGCTTAAATACAAAGGCAAAGTGGGACAGGATTTAAGTAAAGAAGAAGCTTATCAGGCAGCCAGATTGTGTATCATCAATCAACTGGCTACACTGCGATCAGCGCTGGGAGATTTGAATCGGGTCATTGGCATCGTGAAAATGGAAGGTTTTATTCAAACAGCACCGGATTTTTACGAGCTGCCTTATGTGCTCAATGGCGCTTCCGACCTGCTGGTTGAAGTGTTCGGTGACAAGGGCATCCATGCGCGATCGGCGATCGGCGTCGCTTCATTACCCGGAGGGGCCGCGGTAGAAGTGGAACTCATTGTTCGTTACGAATGAATCGGATTCATAAATTTAATTTAATTTAATTTCATGAGTGGAGGAATTGAAATGAGCGAATATATTTTGTTGTCCACAACAGACCGTTACCGGACTGTAATCGATAATCCGAATTTAGAAATGGTTGCCGCATACGAATACTATTTTTTCGGTAAGAAAAAAACGACCTTCACGATTTGTAAAATCACAAATCAGGAAACTAGAATCGTAGTTCAAGGAGTATCCGAGGTATTTCGGGATAACAGCATACCGATTAAGGTGTTTCCAAAATTCGAAACGACCAAAGAGATTGAAAAGGAAATTTATGAATTGGATCGGGACGAGGAAAATAAGATTGTGAAGGTTCAATAATAAAAAGAATGCGGTAAAGGTGCAGGTGATAATAGAGCCTGCGCCTTTTGTTGTATATTAGCGTTGAACGACAGACTGTTGATAGAGAAAGAGCTTAGGGTGGAACTTACTAGCGGTTTAGAGCTAAGCCCGTACAAGCAAAAAACAGTCCGAACGGTTGTCCGGACTGCTTATGCCTCACAAATCTTATAAAAATCGGTTTATTGAGCTGCATTGATACGTCTTTGGGCAATTTTGTTCAAGCGTTCGAGATCCTCTTCGCCCCATGCTATGGAGACATCACCGGTGACGAAGGTTTGACAGGCCAAACGGTAGCCTTGATCAAGCTTATCATTGCCAAGTCTGTCAATTTCCTTTTTCATAACTTTACTAAGATTCTCTTGTCCTTCTACTATTCGCACTCGGCAAGTTCCGCAAAGGCCGCCGCCGCATTTGAAGGGAACAGACCCTTCATGTCGGATGGACATTCTTAGAAGATTGGTGTCTTTATCAACTTGGATAGTTTTGCCTGACGTTTGAAAAGTCACTGATGGCATTAGGCGTCCCTCCCGCTCGTTATTAATCTATTATAGCATAATTACGTGGTTTATGGTATACCAAACGCAATAATTTTGTTATGATAGAGATAGAAAGTTATTACTTATTCAACTTGGGAGGGCTTATGATAAAGGTTGGAATTATCGGTTATGGCACGATAGGTGAGGATGTAGTGAAGGCCATACTTCAAGGAGAGGCCGGTTTGGTCCAATTAAAGGCCATCTTGGTCCGAGATGAGTCCAAATATGACATTCCCGATTCCCATGGATTTGTACTAACGGAAGATGAAGACGAATTTTTTGCGCAAAACTTGGATATGGTTGTGGAATGCGCCGGTCACGAGGCGGTCAGAAAATACGGGGAAAGCATCCTTCGGCACGGAGCCGATCTCATCTTGGTTAGCGTAGGCGCGTTCACGGATGAGTCGCTGCAGATGCAATTAATGGCCAAGGCAGTTGAATATGGTAAAAAAATCATTGTTCCTTCAGCAGCGATTGGCGGGCTTGACCGAATTGCTTCGGGCAGCGTAGGTGCGATGGAGGAAGTGACCTTGGTTACAAGAAAGCCGCCAAAAGCCTGGTATGGCACCTTGATCGAGCAGCAAGTCAATTTGGCGGAGCTGACCGAGCCGTACTGCGCATTCGAAGGGGTTGCACGGGACTCGGCCCGCTTGTTCCCGGAAAGCGTTAACGTCTCGGCCGCATTAAGTCTTGCCGGAGTTGGATTTGACAAAACGAAAGTGAAGGTATTCGTTGACCCTCATATCACTCATAATACACATGAGATTGAAGCCAAAGGGGAATTTGGGCAAATCAAGCTGCAAATTCAGAACACTCCGTCCGCACGCAATCCGAAAACGGGATATATTGTAGCGATGAGCGTCATAAAGACGCTTCGTAATATGACCGGTTCCTTTATCATCGGAATTTAAGATTCTCCTTCAGACAGCCCTGCTGGTTATTTCGCAGCAGGGTTCTTTCTGTTTTCCTCTGCGAAAATACTAGGCTTCTTAAATTGTTTATACATCGCGACACATTACAACAAAATATTCATTTTCTGTTTGATATGATAGATTTGCGCTTTTGGTTTATAGGTTTTCCACTAACTAGATTAAGATGGAAAGGAGCGTAATATCCTAGCTGCAAAGTATTATGAAATCGATTTCATTATAGAAACAAGGAGGATTTAGAGCATGTTGAATCGCAAAATTTCAGCCGCCATGGCCATTGCGCTTGTTTGTTCCACGATGGGTGGGTTGGTGCCCGCGGCGACGGCTGCCGCAACTTCCAAATCCGCACTGCTTCCCTACTATGACGCTTCCCTCCCGGTTGAAACCCGTGTCGCCGACCTGCTGTCCCGGATGACACTGGAGGAAAAAGTCGGGCAAATGGTACAGGCGGAGAGAGCATCGGTTACACAGGAAGACGTACATACGTACAAGCTCGGCTCCGTTCTAAGCGGAGGCGGTTCTTTCCCGAACGGCATACAGGCGGACAGCACAAGGGAAAAGTGGGCGGAGTTGGTGGATTCCTATCAAGCCGCCGCACTGTCCACGAATCTGGGAATTCCCATTCTGTACGGCGTCGATGCCGTTCATGGGAACAACAACCTGATCGGGGCGACCTTGTTCCCTCATAATATCGGGCTTGGCGCGACGAGGGACCCGGAGCTGGTCCAGCAGATCGGGGCGGCGTCAGCGAAGGAAATCAAGGCAGCCGGAACGAACTGGGCTTTCGCCCCTACGATCACGGATCCGCAGGATGTCCGTTGGGGCCGTTCTTATGAAGGTTTCGGCGATAACCAGTCTCTTTCGGCAATAATGGGTAGCGCTTACATCCAAGGGCTTCAAGGCAAAACGCGTGAAGAACTGAAAAGCAGCGATAAGGTGGTCGCAACTGCGAAGCATTTTCTCGGGGAAGGCCTGACGGACAACGGGGCCAACCAGGGCAATGTGTCGATGATGACGGAACAGGAGGTTCTAAACCTGGATCTTCCGATGTACAAAGCGGCAATCAACGCCGGAGCTAGAACCGTCATGGTCTCCTACAGCAGCATCCAAGGGCTCAAAATGCATGCCAACAAACGGATCCTGACGGACGCTCTGAAAGGAACCGGTCCAGGGCAGCTCAGCTTTACCGGGTTTGTCATCACGGATTACAACGGGGTGCATCAGATTACGAAAGACTGGGATGGCAACCCCGTGAGCGGTCTGAAGGACCAAATCCGCGTTGCGGTCAACGCGGGCGTGGACATGCTTATGGAACCGAATGACTGGAAAATTAGCATTACTTACCTGAAACAACTGACGGATGAAGGCAAGATCGCGTTGTCCCGTATTGATGACGCGGTGAAGCGGATCTTAAGAGTCAAATTTGAGTCAGGCGTGTTTGAGCATCCGTTGACTGACCAAAATTTGGCGAACGCGTTCGGCTCGGATGAGAACCGCTCACTGGCCCGCAAGGCAGTGCGGGAATCGCTTGTTCTCTTGAAGAACGATAAAGTGAATGGCCAGCCGATCCTTTCACAACTGAAGAATATGAACAAGATTCTGGTCGCCGGCAAAAGCGCCGACAATATCGGTCTTCAGTCAGGCGGTTGGTCGATCACCTGGCAGGGTAAGTCTGGCAGTATTACGCCTGGAACGACTATTTTGGAGGGCATCAAGAAGACGGTCGGCGGCTCTAAAACCGTGACCTACAATAAGCACGGCCGCGGAGCCGCGGGTAATGACGTGGCCATCGTTGTGATCGGCGAGACGCCGTATGCGGAAGGGAATGGCGATAATCTGGGCGCGCTGAAGCTGGACGAGGAGGATCTGGCTACGCTGCAGAATGTCCGGGATGCCGGCATTCCGGCGGTTGTCGTGCTCGTATCCGGAAGGCCGATGATCATCAATGATCAGCTTGCGGATATGGCCGGAATTGTGGAAGCATGGCTTCCGGGCTCGGAAGGCCAAGGCGTGGCCGACGTCCTGTTCGGCAGCTACGATTTTACGGGCAAGCTGCCGGTCCGCTGGCCGTTCTACACCGAAGCCTATATGGTGCCGATGGCTGGGCAACGCAATTTGGATCCGAAATACATCCTGTTCGACTACGGTTACGGGTTGACTAAATCCAAGGAAACGCCTGCCCTACCGGCCATTCCGGAACAGCCGGGCAAACCGCCGTACCAGAAAGTGGAGGCAGAGAATTTCATTGCACAACAAGGCATTCAGACTGAAAACACATCGGATATCGGCGGCGGGCAAAACATCGGATGGACGGATCCAGGCGACTGGATGGAATATTTGATTAACGTCCCCGTCTCTGGCTCGTTCGATATCGATTTCCGCCACGCGGGACAAGGTGACAATACCGGATTCGATATACTGAACGCTTCCGGAACCAAAATCGGAGAATTGTCCGTCAACAGTACCGGAGGATGGCAGAACTGGCAGACAACGAAGGTGAAGAACGTCCCGCTGACGCAGGGCGTGCAGAAAATCAAGCTCGTGCTCAAAGCGGGAGGCTTGAATTTCAATTGGTTCGGTTCCACCGGCTTCTTCCCGGCAGCCTTGCCGGGCAACGGAGGCGGAGCCATTTCGGAGCAGCCGGTCGTGGCCGCCGGCGCCGTAGAAAACTGGGTGAGCGCGGAACGCGATTCGATGAGCAAGAAGTGGTACTATGGCCCCCTCTGGCAAAATGGCGACAAGAGGCTGGAACAGCAGGCCAATCTGAATATCACGGCTTTAGGAACCGATCCCGGCGCCACGACGATCAACATAAATCCTCGCAAGGAATATCAGTCGGTGATGGGAATCGGAACGTCAATGGAAGAATCTACGGTTTACAACCTGGTCAAGATGTCGCCCGCCAAGCAGGATGAATGGCTGAAGAAGCTGGCCAGCAAGACAGAAGGCATCGGCATGAGCATGGTCCGCGTCACGATCGGTACAGCCGATTTTACGGCGCAGAAGTTCTATACCTATGACGATATGCCCCCGGGCCAGATCGACCCGGCGCTGGAGCATTTTTCGATTCAGAAGGATATCGACTTTGGCATTGTCGGTGCTTTGAAGAAAATGAAGGCTATCAATCCGGGCTTGAAGATTTTCGCTTCTCCCTGGAGTCCTCCGGGTTGGATGAAGACGACGGACAGCATGATCCGAGGCCAGGTCAAGGACGAATATTTGCCGGTCTTGGCCGATTATTACGTTAAATACATTGAAGCTTATAAAGCTCAAGGGATCAACATCGAAGCGATGACGCTGCAGAACGAGCCGATGCTGGAGATCGATTATCCCAGCACGAAGATGCCGTGGCAGCAGGAAGCCGAACTGGCCAAGCTGATTAAGAATAAGCTGGCAGCCGCGGGTCTGGACGTGAAGCTGTGGATCTTCGACCATAATCCGGGCGATACGATGAGCTATCCCGCCCCGCTGCTCGCCGTGCCGGAGAACCGGGACGCTGTCGATGGGACTGCGTTCCACGACTATGGCGGTGATCTTGCGCTGATGTCCCAATTGCACGACATGTACCCCGACAAAAACGTGTATATGACGGAACGCGCGGTATGGGGAACGGAAGGCACGGACCGAATCGCCCAATATTTCCGCAATTGGGCGAGAAGCTACAATTCGTGGGTCGCGATGCTAGACAGCGACATTGCCACACATCAATGGATCGGCACGCCGGATCCGACGATGCTTGTCCAGGATTCATCAGACCGTAACAACTACTGGCTGACGCCGGAATATTACTTCCTGGGCCACTTTAGCAAATTCGTGGAGCCAGGGTATATCCGGATCAACAGCGATTACGGCTCCAAAGACAAGGTCACGAACGTTTCCTTCCTGAGTCCGGATAAGAAAACGATCGTTACGGTCGTGATCAATCAGACGAATGTCGAGCAGACATTCAAGCTAGTGAGCGACGGCACGCAGTTCGCGGCGAAGCTTCCGGCGAAATCGGTCGCTACGTATCGCTGGAACCGCTTGGTAGATCCGTCTGTACCGAATAAAACCCCTGTGCTGACTGCGGAACCGGAAACGCTGAACTATGGCGTTGACGGCAAAACTGTCCTCCTGAAGCTTGCGGGCGGAACCTTCGTTCCTGCTCAACTGGGCCAGATTACGCTTACGGGGGAAGCAGCCGCCAAGGGCATTACCGTGACCGGCGTGACTTACGGCAATCCGGATCCGGTTGCCGATTTGGGCATCACCGTGACCGGCGACACGTACGGTAATCCGGTTCCGGTTGCTGCCAAGGGCATCACCGTGACCGGCGACACATACAGTAATCCGAATCAGGTTGCCGTTAAGTTGGCTTGGAACGGGACGCCTTATTATGGCAACTTGAAGCTCACGTTTAACGTCCCGACTTCCGCTTATACCGATTCGACCGGCGGTGAGACGCTGTCGGCGAGCTTGAATTTGCAAGGAACCGTCTACAAGACGAATCCTAAGGCGCTCCCGGGCACCATCACCTCTGACGATTACTACCAGCTGTCTGGTGTGACCGCCGGAGCGGGCAGCATAGCTGACTTCGGTCCGGGCGATTGGGTGGATTTCAAGATAAACGTTCCGAAAGAAGGTAAATATGCTTTCACTGTCAAGGCCAGGTCACCGAACGGAAGCATCTTCCGGATTTCCCCGGACGTCACGACTCCTGTCACCGTCACGATCCCGTCCCTATTCGGATCGAATGCTTGGATCGGGGCTCGCACTACAGTTGATTTGAAAGCAGGAGTCCAGACACTCCGGATCGCGGGAAGCGTCGGTGCGTTCGACCTGCAGGAGATCGCTGTTCAAGAAGTGCTGCCGCAAACGGCGGGAACGGACGGTATCCTGAAGGTAGAGGCTGAAAGCTTTACCCAAGCCGGTCAGAATGTAATCCAGTATGGGGGAGTTGTCAACAACCTCGGATATACCGTAGCGGGAACCTACATGGATTACTTGATTACCGTGCCCGAAACCGGTTATTACGCGGTTAAATACCGCTATGCGACGGCGCAAAGCGGAGTATCCATGTCCCTCGCTTCCGGTGGACTAACGAAAGCGACAACAGGACTGCCGGGCACCGGCGACTGGGGGAACTATACACAAGTCACGGATATCGTGCAGTTGAACGGAGGCACGCAGACGATCCGTCTCACAATGCTCGGGGACGGCACCAACTTGGACTGGTTCCAGTTGGAAAAAACGGTTGCGGGTCCGATTAACGGCGGCAAAGTAGCCGCTCCCGTCATCGACGGCAAGAGCGGACATCAGGGCAAGCCGCATGCGATCAAGCTGTCGACGACTACAGCCGGAGCCGTTATTTATTACACGACGGATGGTTCTCTGCCGACCAAGAATAGCGAGATCTATACAGGTCCAATTAACGTGAAACAAGGCACTGTTATTCGTGCGATCGCCGTCAAAGAAGGAATGGCGGACAGCTACGTGGCCTTCTACTCCAACTATGAAATTCCCTACTCGGACGATAACCAGGAGCGGAAATCTGAACGTTAATCAAATGGCACCTGCATGACCGTAAAATGGCCCGCGTACCTCTGAATGAACGGAGGCGCGGGCCTTTTCTTGCGGGGCTGTATTAGCCTAAGAGCGTAGGGAGCTCTTTGCCTTGCAGCAGTTCATTTCTGTTGAAGTAACAGGCAGCACAGCTTAATAAATTAGTCTATAGATGCATCAATTGCACAAACCGTTTTGATGGAAAATCAGCAGATATGGAAGTGCTTCGACTAGCAAAAAATGCCCGCGTTGTTCGAACTTACAACACGCTTCCATGGGAAGTACTGGCGAACCCTCAATATGGTCCAATTAACGCAACTGCGTTTCTAAGCAGCGATGATTCCGGGGCCAAAGAAGTCGCCGCCCAGTTATTTTGCGATATCTGCCTTAATCCAGTGGACGTGGGCGGTTCAGCAAACATGCAGAAGATTGAAACAGCTATGGGTACACTTTGGAGCATACTCTCCTCAATTTGGACGTGATTATATTTTGCGAGTATTGAGACGAGATACAGTCAATAACCTACAACACTAGGCGTGCCGCGCGAAGGTTCATCGGCCTTAAGCATGATATAATGTGTGCACACAAGTATCGGAAACGAAATCTCAGGATGGAGATGATTCAACTTTGGATATAAGGTTCATACAAAAAGAACAAGCATGGCAGCTGCGTCATAAGGTAATGTGGCCCGAAGAGGATTTCGAGTACGTTAAGCTAAAAGATGATAATGAAGGAACACACTTTGGCTTTTTTGAAGAGGAGCAGCTGATTTCAGTGCTTTCTCTTTTCATTCGTGGGACAGAAGCGCAGTTCCGAAAATACGCTACGTTAACTTCTCATCAAAACAAGGGCTACGGGAGCAAGCTGCTAAAATATGTACTAGAGGAAGCAGATCGCGCTGGTGTGAAGCGGATATATTGTAATGCCAGGAAAGAGAAAGCATCTTTTTATGAGAAATTTGGTCTTTGTAAAACAGAAAGCACGTTTAGCAAAAACGGTAAAGATTATATAGTGATGGAGCGTTTGTATGGCACTGGAAATGCTGAATAATTATTATCAAATATAATTGCAAATTTCTGTACTTTCTCTGTCAAGCCTTTATAATAATGGTGTAATACAATTTTCATTATGGAGGTACACTTAATGGCGGCATTCACCGGTATTAAAGCCTTGAAATTAGAGATGAACGCTGGCGGGAATCCGTTCGTCGTTCATGCTTCTTTGCTGTTTGATGAGCACGAGGCGATCCTTGTGGATACGGGTATCCCGAATCAGTTGGAGCTCATTCGCAATAGACTCGCGGAGGAATCTCTCCCTTTCGAAAAGCTGACGAAAATCATCATTACTCATCAGGATCTGGACCACATCGGCAGCTTGCCCGAGCTTGTCGCTGCATCGGAGGGACAGTTGGTGGTGCTGGCGCACGAGCTGACGAAGCCTTACATCTTGGGAGAAGTGCCACTGATCAAAAGAAAAGTCCTCGCCACGCCTTCCAAAGTCGATGTGACGCTTCAAGACGGCGACGTACTGCCTTATTGCGGCGGGATCCAGGTGATCTTTTCGCCGGGTCACACCCCGGATCATATTTGCCTATATCACAAGCCTAGCAAAACACTGATTTCCGGGGATGCGCTAACGTCTCAAGACGGCGTACTCATGCCGCCGGACCCGAGCTTTACGTTGGACATGAATACCGCCCTTAAATCGGTTGCCAAGCTGATCGAATTGGACATTGATACGATCATCACTTATCATGGCGGCGTATGCACAGATCGGATCAAGGAACGACTCGTAGAGATAGTAGACGGGAACAATGCGAAGTAATAATCCTAGTCAGCAACCGTAATTTTGCTGCACTAACGGGAACGATAGCTGAACTCCGAAGGACTGCCGTTTGGCAGTCCTTTTCTCCGAGCGGGAGTTTAGTTGAATTATAAAAAATCAAGCAGTCTGGTACAGCCAAGGCGCACGACGAACCGCAGGCGCGCGGAAAAATAATTTTTCAAGTCAAATAACCCACTTCCGGAACCACACACCAGCAAAAAATCCCGGGGCGTGGTCCTTTCTTTCCCCTCCCCATCTGTGCCATCATGAATATGGAGGCGATGAACATGTTTAATGACTTTAAGTTCACGGATGACCGACCGGTCTATATCCAGGTGAAAGATTACTTGAAACGTCTGATTATAAAAGGATCCCTGCAAGCCGATCATAAGCTTCCCTCCACCCGCGAGCTCGGCTTGCTTCTCGCCGTCAGTCGCAACACCGTTATTTCTGCCTACGCCGAGCTGGAGGGGGACGGCTTCGTCTATGCGGTTCAGGGGAAAGGCAGCTATGTTGCTGCAGCTTCCGCTCCCTCAGGCGCAGCCGCCCCACCTTGCGAAATTGATTGGCAATCGCGTATAAACGGATATGCGCGACAAGCAGTAGAGCTGGACCGGATGAAACATGGCATTCGCGCAGATAAAAGCGTCATCTCCTTTACCAGCATTGCGCCCGACGAGAAGTTGTTCGATCTGGACAATGTAAAGCGCGCTTTTCTAGACCGAATAGCAAAGGAGGGGGGTGTACTGCTGAATTACGGCTACGCAAAAGGTTATAAGCCGCTTATCGATTATTTGCTGAAATATATGGAGCAAAAGGGCGTCGATCTGAGCGGGAAAGATATGCTGATAACAAGCGGCTTCACGGAAGCGTTCGATATCGTTATGTCCGCCCTTCGCAGGAAAGACGGTGGATCGGTCATTTGCGAAAACCCGACCCATTACACTGCCATCAAAAACTTGAGACTGAACGGCTTCGACATTACTGGCATTCCGATGGAGCGTGACGGCATCAATCTGACCGAGCTAGAACGTGC
The DNA here is from genome assembly GCA_000500245.1 of Cronartium ribicola 11-2. Taxonomy (NCBI): domain Eukaryota; kingdom Fungi; phylum Basidiomycota; class Pucciniomycetes; order Pucciniales; family Coleosporiaceae; genus Cronartium; species Cronartium ribicola. The sequence continues at coordinate 165,420 of AWVX01044751.1, forward strand.
ATTGACGGAACAGGCTTACGATTGCGCATATTTTATCCCGTCCTACCACAATCCAACTGGCATAGTAACTTCCCCTGAGAAAAGACTGGCGATCATGCAGCTCATGGCCCGTCACTGCATCCCGGTCATCGAAGACGGCTTCAACGAGGAACTGCGTTATTCGGGTTCGCATGTGTCCCCGCTAATCGCAACGGCCGGACAGGGCAATGGAGTTATTTATATCGGCAGCTTCTCCAAAGTGCTCTTCCCTGGCCTCCGGGTTGGTTGGGTGCTGGCAGACCGCCGGCTGATCGATTGCCTGGAAAGCATCAAACGGGCCCGCAGCATTCACACCTCGACGCTTGATCAATCGGTGCTCTTTCAATATCTCTATAACGGCAATCTGGAGAAATATTTGAAAAAAGCCCGTGCCGAATATAAAAGAAAATACGAGTGGACGAAGCATTGCTGCGAAATGCACCTCCCTTATAAAAGACTGTCGGGAGACGGAGGTCTGCATCTGTTTGTCGAATTCGATGAGTGTTTCGATACGACGGAGCTGCTTAACGCGTGTTCCAGCCGAGGGGTCATTTTTACGCCTGGGGATATGTTTTACACAGACGGCGGAGGAAGGCATACGATGCGCCTCGGATTCTCGAGAGTGCCGGATGATGATATCGGCAAAGGGCTTGAAATTATCGGACAGACGGCCAAACAACTTATGAGATAACGAGGTGCGGACATGAAAGTTGGCGTCATTATAAGAGATGCATCGTCGGAACGCGAAGTGTCTTTACTAGCAGGCAGGCAAATAATCGCACATCTGGACTGAAGCGAATACGAACCTGTTCCGATCGTTATTGCAAATTTTAAAGTGTCGAGTTCATTTTCGTTTTAAATAATATTTTGGGGTGATTGTAATGGACAAAACGACAAGCGGCTGGATCAATGGTTTCCTGGGTGTACTCATCTTCAGCGGCTCGCTACCCGCAACACGCGTGGCTGTGGTGGATTTTGATCCCTTGTTCCTCACCGTATGCCGCGCCGCAATCGCTGGCGTGCTTGCGGGAGCGCTTCTCCTCGTCTTCCGGCAACAACGACCTGTCCGAAGCGACATAGTGCCGCTATTGGTGGTAGCACTCGGCGTGGTAGTGGGTTTCCCACTGCTGACAGCCTTGGCGCTTCAGTATGTCACATCCGCGCATGCCATTATCTTCATTGGACTTCTGCCACTTGCGACGGCGATCTTCGGCGTACTGCGCGGCGGTGAACGTCCCCGACCAACCTTTTGGATCTTCTCAGCTTTAGGCAGCTCCCTTGTGGCAGGATTCACCCTGACCCAGGGGTTTACTTCTTCACCGGTCGGCGATGTGTTCATGCTGGCTGCTATCATCGTGTGCGGTCTCGGTTACGCTGAAGGGGCGCGGCTCTCACGGAGGCTAGGGGGCTGGCAGGTGATCTCCTGGGCTCTCGTTTTGTCGCTTCCCGTTATGTCACTGCTCTCATTTTATTACATGCCGGGCTCGTGGGCGGGAATCGGTCGTTCCGCTCTCTTCAGCCTTGCTTATGTTTCCCTGTTCAGCATGCTCATCGGCTTTGTGTTCTGGTATCGTGGTCTTGCCCAGGGCGGCATATTGGCTGTCGGACAGCTACAACTCCTCCAGCCTTTCCTTGGCCTGCTGCTTGCGTCTCTCGTTCTGCACGAGCAAGTCGGTTGGCCTATCGTCGCAGTGAATATCGCCGTCGTACTGTGCGTGACGATCACGCGGCGGTTCGCAGTAAAAAAGTTTCCACCGTCAACTCCGATATCGCAGTGAAAGGACAGCCACAAAGCAGTCCTTCGTTCCACCAATTAACGAACGTTTTATTATAACGGGTAATGGGATTGAATTAAGCTAACGGAAAACTTCCACAAGGAGTACCTGGGGCTCAAGGTCTAAAAGGAGATACGGGTCCCTCTAGCGGAACAAATATTGTCAATGGTAAGGTGTCCATCATAGCGGATTATACTGGCCAAATTTATTTTATCACTCCTTTGGGAACAAACCCGTTTACTGCGACGAGTGGTTCTGCTCATTATTTCCCTATACAAATTACATTCCCACCAGGAACTTTTTCTCAAGGAGTACAAAAATATTTCTTCACTCTAGGCCCTAGTAGTTATTCTCTGGAAAGTTCGGATGCAGTACTAGCATCTGATGGTTCCGTCTCTTTTTCTATTACATTTTCATCATACCCGGTTCCGACAGGTAATTGGGCCTTTACTTTTACGGTATTGGCAATGCAATGATTCAATCATCACAGAATCATTGAAGAGCTTACGGGAACCAATCGTTCAATTAACTGCTTCATGCTACGAAGAAATTTGAGTTATTAAAATAACAAAATACGATAACACAATAGCAGCTGCTGCGGCAGCTGTTTTTTATTTGCTTCGCTAATACGAGGGATGGCAGTAATGCGGAATAAGTAAATGAGTTGTGTTGCACTTTGTTCCACTTTAAAAATAATCCTATATTGGGTGAAACTTTTATCTTTGTTTTGGCGTTTTTAATATTAGGAACCCTGATGAAATAAGGATGGTGATGATTTTTGACTAAGCTGCCTGTTTTATTTCTTATCGCCTTTATTATCTTAGCTGGTTGTACGAATAAAGAAGAAGACAAATCGGAACCTCAACCCACTCAAGCCGCTGTGAATCCAGTTACAACAAGTCAACCAACAAAAACGTCCAATGATAATGTAACATCGACTCCGACCCAAACGACGTTACCTTCGTCCGACGATTCATACTCCATCGTGTATATGAATACACAATACGGATTTCAGTTTTCTTTACCCGAAAGGTGGAAAGGGTATTCGATTATAAACAGTAAATGGGAGGGCCTTGCTATGGACGGAAAATCCGGTGAAAAAGTTGTAGAAACCGGTCCATTGATTTCTATTAGAGATTCTCAATGGACAGCACAAACGCCAAGGCAGGATATACCTATTATGGTATTTACACTTACTCAATGGAACTCTCTTCAACGAGAGGTATTTCATATTGGAGCAGCACCTATCGGGCCGAGTGAATTGGGGCGAAACGATACCTATGTTTTTGCACTTCCCGCACGTTACAACTATTCTTTCCCGCCTGGATATGAAGAAGTGGATAAGATTTTAAAAAACAAGCCACTTAAAGCAATAGAATCAAAATAATTCGAACAATTCAGTTACAAGCTGCGAGTACATCGACAGCTTGTTCAATCTAACGGAGAACGATAGTGCAACAACACAATGGCAGCCTTTGCTCAACTAACGGGCAGGATAGTGGAATATGTAATCAAAATAGAAGGTGATAAACAAGTGAACATTGAAGGTGATTTTCTCGGACAGGTGGCGTTAAAGGTGAAACGCTGGCCTAAAGATACCATAGCGGCGGGTCGTCGTCATACCGTTGGGCTTAAATCTGACGGAAAGGTGACGGCTGTGGGTGATAATAAATATGGCCAATGTAATGTAAGCGGCTGGCGCGATATTGTGGCGGTCGCGGCGGGTAATGTTCATATGGCGACGAACACGGGTAATGCTCATACAATCGGTCTTACATCTGACAGTACTGTGGCGGCTGTGGGTTGGAATAAGCATGACCAATGCGATGTAAACGACTGGCGCGATATTGTAGCGGTTGCGGCGGGTTGGCGTCGTACCATCGGCCTTAAATCGGATGGCACGGTGGTAGCAGTGGGCCGAAATAATGAAGGTGAATGCAATGTAAGCGGCTGGCATGATATTGTGGCGGTCGCGGCGGGTGACTGGCATACCATCGGTCTTAAATTGGACGGCACGGCGACGGCTGTGGGTAATAATCGGTATCACCAATGCAATGTAAGCGGCTGGTGCGATATTGTGGCGGTCGCGGCGGGTTATCTTCATACAATTGGTCTTAAATCGGACGGTACGGTGACGGCTGTGGGTTTGGATAAACATGACCAATGCGATGTAAGCGGCTGGCGCGGTATTGTGGCGATAGCCGTGGGTAGTAATCATACCATCGGCCTTAAATCGGACGGTACTGTGGCGGCTGTGGGTTGGAATGAGTATGGCCAATGTAATGTAAGTGATTGGCGCGATATTGTGGCGGTTGCGGCGGGTTGCGCTCATACCGTCGGTCTTAAATCGGACGGCACGGTGGTTGCTGTGGGTGATAATGAATATGGCCAATGCGATGTAAGCGGCTGGCGCGGCATCCAACTACCCGGCAATTAGTTTTCAATATTAATAATACATATAATAATGAAAGCCATGCGCCGATGCGTCGGGGACACAGAATTAAAATGGTTATTTGAAGAATTATGATAGCATACCGTTTAAGCGACACCATTGGGAATAGTATCATTTTCCGTTAAAACGGATAACGATAGTGGAATACACGGTTGCTTTGGCAGCCGTTTTTATTTGTTCAGCTAAACGGGCAATTTGGACAAGCAGAAAATGAGGTGATGTTTTTGAAATTCAACCAAATGAAAGATGAGGAAAAACGCAGATTGCTTATTGCGATGTATTTTTTACATAAGGGTTCACATCATTTAAGTCGTTTACATGGTGAATTTAGTGAACGGGAATCCGATGCTGAAAGAAAAGAAGAAATGGAAAAAAGACAAGCTCTTTTTAGTTCAATCGCACGAATTAACGAAATGCACCTTCATTCGGAACTAGAGATAGAAAGTGAGGAAATACAAACATTAGAGGATGAAATCTTTGAATGGATTGAAGATAGTGGTTTCACTGAAGAGATAAGGAAGTATTTTGATAAGAATAGTCTTATGTTCAGCTAACGGGAAACGATAGTGGAATGGCGGTTGCTTCGGCAGCCGTTTTTGTTTGCTCAACTAACGGGCAGAATAATAGTGGAACATTTGTTTATATCGAAGCGAAACAGAGTTTTTGGAAAAAACATTCTATCTCTTCTCACTTACCCTTTGCAGCCACTGACCCACGATAGCGAGTGCCTCCCCAGTACTCACAAGAGCGTCGTGGTTGTGGCCGGAGATGACGCGGACCTCGGCGCTGCAGTGCTTACTGTAGAGTTGTTCGTAAGCATCTGCACGGAACACTTCATCGTCCGCTCCTACGAGAACGAAGGTCGGTTTGGTTAGCCGGGACAGGTACTTCGCGTACTGATTGTTGACCATGCGCGACAATGCGAGGCGATAGCTAAGATTGCAGGATTCGGTTCCATGGAGCTTCTCCGGAGGTGTCAGCCTTCGATATACTACGGTATAGTCAAATCGATGGATACCAAGTGCATTAAGCACCATGAGCAGCACATATTTCGGGACGTTGACTTTGGATTCGTTACCGTTGCCGTCTTTGCGGTCGAGTGGTGAATTATGACTTAGCGCTGGGGCAAGTAGCAAGTAAGCGTGGACATCCTTGTGAATCGGGCGGATCGTTTGCCGTAAAGCAGTCGCTCCGCCAGCGGAATGGCCACCGAAAATGATTCGAGCGTCCGGATGACGGACTTGGACGTGGCGGAACAGATCTTCAATATCATCGTCCAATTGCCCAATGTAATCGATGTCGCCGCGACGAATCGGGTTATCACCGTAACCGCGCAGATCCGGCAGGTAGACGGTGGCAAGGTTACGTTGCGCTACATATTGTCCTAACTCACGTAAATACAGGCTCGGTTCGGTAATGCCGTGCAAAAAAATCAGTATAGTATCGGATAGTCCTCCAAAGTATCTGTAAGGCAGTTGTGCCCCATCTCGGGCTGTGAACTTTTGTATATCGGTCGAGAAGGTATTCATAATCGAGTCACGCTCCGAATGTTTGTAATTTCTAATAAAAGTTTATTTCCATACGTCGGGTTCGATTTCCTTCTACCTTTTATTTGAAAGAAATCCTGCCTCATTCTATTGGTAGAGTGAGACCCCACATCATACACAAGGGAAACGTGATAGCCAGGGTGATTAAGCTTATGGAGAACGATAGCTGCACAACAACAGGCTGCCGACATCATCGGTAGCCTGTTCAGCTAACGGAAACTTTAGCTGAGAATCTTGCTTTATAGAAGTTCATTTCGTTTGTTGAAGTAACAGGCAGTTATCATCAATGGTGATAATTACCAGAGTGAATGGGCAAAAATAATAAAGCGGCCGTTCAAGTAACTAGCCTTGAAGGCGTACATGACTAAGAGACTGAGTATCTAAAGAAATTAACTACTATTCGCGTACAACTACCGAGATAAAACGATCAATTGGAAAAAACTATAAAACTAAATGACTTCAGGGAGGTTGCGATATGATCCATCATATCCAATTGATCGAGATTGTCCTTATTGCGATTGTTGTGTTTGTTATGGGGTATGCCGTTGCAAATTTCAGCACATTTAAACGAGTTGTTATCGGTCGACCGATGCGAACAAGAGAGCTACACGCAAAACATAACAAATTGTTTTGGATGATTGCTTTACCCATTCTTTCTGCGGATCTGTACTCTTCTGTTGCATATGGTCCTGAAGCAGGATTAACGGAACTTACGCATCTCGGAATATCTGCTCAGTGGTTTGTACTTCCAATAACCGCCGCTACAGTCATTTTGTTATTCATCCTAATTCTTTCTTACATCATGGGTATCATTGCTTATCCGAGTGGCGGTGGTGCTTATTCGATCGCCAAGGATAACTTTAAGAAGCCATGGGTTGCCCTTATCGCCTCAAGCTCGTTGCTTGTGGATTATATATTAACGGTAGCCGTCTCCGTTTCCGCAGGTATTCAGGCAGTAGCTTCGGCTTATCCAGTCATTGCACCTTACAGCACTTCACTGGCTATATTATGTGTATTGTTGTTGGTTATCGTGAACTTGCGGGGAGTGGCGGAGTCAGCCACGTTCTTTGCCTGGCCCACGTTTGTCTTTATGGGAAGCATGATTTTGATCATCTGTGCAGGGTTTATCAATGAATTCAAGTTCGGTTTTGTACAAAGTGCAACTCCACCAATTGGCACAGTACCAGGCGGTATAACCTTACTCCTCATCCTGAAAGCATTTAGTTCTGCTTGTTCAGCACTCACAGGGATCGAAACCATTTCAAATGCCGTTCCGATTTTTAGAGAACCTCAGCAAAGAAGTGCAATTAAAACTTACATCGCTCTAGGAACGATAACAGGGGTTACTCTCATGGGATTCGCTTTTCATCTATATGTACGCGGCATCCAAGTAGATCCGAATAAAACGATGCTGTCCCAACTAGCCGAACAATACTTTGGGCATGGAATTATTTATCAAGTGATCATATGGTCCACCTTTATCGTTTTAATCTTGGCGGCTAACTCAACATTTACTGGCTTTTCTCAGCTTTCCGCTATCGTGGCGGCTGATGGGTTTCTTCCTAGAGCATTTACGAATCGTGGTGACCGCCTCGGCTACTCGAACGGCATTATGTTTCTTGCCGGAGCCGCCGCTTTACTCATCGCCATATTCCATGCAGAAACCAACAATTTGATTCCATTGTATGCCATAGGTGTTTTCCTGTCTTTCACGATTGCCCAAGTCGGGTTATGTATTCGATGGCTCAAAGTGAAGGGGAAAATGTGGCAACTAAAATTTTCAATAAACCTGTTCGGATTTATTATCACGGCTTTGGTGACAGGGGTAGTCGCGTTTACTAAATTTCTTGGTGGAGCATGGATCGTTTTGGTCATACTACCGTTAATTGTAATTTTTTCGATAATTATACGACGCCATTATGAGTTCATTGCCCAGGAACTTCGCATTGATCCGAAAATCACGAAGCCTATCCCGCACCATGTTGTTACAATCGTTCTGGTTTCAGGTATACATCGTGTGGTAAATAATACAGTTTCATTTGCGAAAAGTTTAGATACTGAAGTGATGGCTGTTTATGTAGGTTTTGATGATGAATCCATAAATAAGATGAAACAAAAGTGGGAGGAATGGGGAGAACCGTGTAAGTTGGTCACATTGCGAGGTGAGTTTCGCTCGATCCTTGGACCCCTAAGCCGATTTATCCAAAAAATTGAGGCTCATGAGGGTAAACCCGATCATATCCACTTGATCATGCCGCAATTTATTCCAAAAAAATGGTGGCATAATTTACTCCATAATCAAAGTGCACTATTGCTTAGAGCATGGTTCCTTCGAAAAAAGGATGTAGTCATTACAACTGTTCCTTACCATCTCCAGAAGTAGCACTCGCCGCATCGTATTCTGAAAGCATTAACACATCTTATTCACACTCAATTACCGGGAAACTATAGTTAAAACGCAAAGGGCTGGCCAGTGTGCCAGTCCTTCGTTCCGCTAACGGAAAACGATAGTGGAATAACGGTTGCTTCGGCAGCAGTTTTTGTTTTTGTTCAGCTAACGGGCAGTTTTCTCAAATACATTATTCATTGGATAAGCTTGTTATTTATGGATAAAAATAAGTCTACCCATTCCCTTCCTTAGGACGTGTAGACAAGTGCCAAAATTACTCCAAAAACAGTTACAAAAAAATATCGTTGCCATCAAACAAATATTACATAACACGTCAGATCTAAAAATACGGGATGTTAAGGTGGCGACAATCCCAGCAGCCATCGTTTATATCGACGCGTTAATAAATACCAAGGTATTACAGGACTCCATAATTACTCCTTTGAACTCCTTGTTAAAAATAAACACCGCCTCTGCCCATACGGGACTAATCCAGAATGTATGCAATGAGGTGATTGAAGCTGCGGATATTTCGATAAAGAGTGGTTTGGACGAAATCACACAAGCGATTGTGCAAGGAGAGGCAGTGCTATTTGTTGATGGCTTTGATGAAGCCATCCTTATTAATGTGGTTCAGTGGCAAGAAAGAAACATTGAACAGTCGATCTCGGAACGCTCAATGAGGGGACCGATGATCGGCTTCACGGAAAAAGTAATGTCTAATATCAACTTAATACGAGGAATCATAAAGTCTCCTAACCTGTGCGTTGAAACAAAAGAAATAGGGTCACTTTCAAAAACAACTGTATCCATCCTTTATTTGGACGGCGTTGTGGATAATGAGGTCTTAAGTTTTGTTAGACAACAGTTAAAGGCTCTTAATATCAAATATGTCCAAGAAGCGAGAATCATTGAAGAAACTCTTGAAGGAAGAAAGAGCATCTTTAGTTTGACTAGATTAACTGAAAAGCCTGATGTCGCCGCGTCAAATTTATACAATGGAAAGGTAATTGTTCTCGTAGATGGGACTCCATATGCCATTATATCGCCCTATCTTTTTATTGAAATTTTCCAATCACATGATGAATATTATTCAAAATACGGACGATTATCCAGTCGACTGCTCAGATTTATTGGATTTTTAATTACGCTGTATGCACCAGCGGTTTTTACTATTGTAGGAAAATTTCACAAAATAGAAATTTCAAGTAAATTGGTTAAAGTGCTTTTTCCGGCGGATATGATCCTTACGCCATTCTGGGCAATGATTCTTTTGCAATTTTTGGTAAAAATTCTTATCGATATCTCCTTTCGTATTCCGATAAGCGCTATGGTGCTCATTTCCTTAGCCGGTACGGTCACAGTTGGTGAAAATGCAATAAAAGCCAAGTTGGTAAGTCCTTTCGAATTAGTTATTATGGGAATTACCTTAATAGCCAGCTTTCTCCTCGCGAATAAGTCTATAACAGCGATGTCAACGCTTCGGATAGCGTTTATACTGATCGGAAATTTTTTTGATTTTGTTGGATTGATTGTGGCGACCACAATCCTGATTATCTATATGGTAAATTTGAAATCCGCAGAGGTTCCGTATTGTACACCTTTAATCCCATTTAAACCCAGAGAACTAAAGGACACCCTATACCGTGGGGATTTAAAAAAATTGATCAATAGTAAACACTCTTATTTAGACGAAAAATGATTATTCTGCTATTACGCTATCGGGTACGATAGCAAAACAATAAAGAAGAAGCAGGCTACTGGTAAAGTTGCACACACACAACAATCGGGAGCCTTCTGTGCTAATATGCAGATTATTTTTTTAAGTCAGGGATCAACAGTTGAATGAGTAAGAAGGAAGGTACTATGGCGACCTGCCTTTTTTGTAATCCGAATCATAAGTTTGTACAATATTAGCTTATTCGTAACGAACACCTTGATATAAAACAAATCCTATTGGGTGATGAGTAAAGTGGATGACAGAATCACCAGGATTGCCAACGCCTTTATGAGCATGATTTACATCTATATATTCGCCTTGTAGTTCAATCGGTTGTCCTTCGGCAAAGTCTGTAATCCTACCCGGTATACCTTCAGCATCACCGTATCGAATGGCAACAAATGCTTCATCTGAAACAAGAGAAGTTTCAGCACCGCGGATTTCAATCACCACTATTTGATTTACTAACAAATGTTGGTGCATACCATCTGCACTTACGCCGTCTTCTTCAACTTTCTTTATGACGGCCTTCACATGGACTATCGCTGCTTTTAGAGAGAGCGGATGATTTTGTTGAGGAAATAGATCTCGCGATAGCGTATGTCCGAAGTATGGATGTTTCTTCATCATTCTTCACTCCTTTCATAGTTTAATCATACCACGTCTCGACTAAGCTTTTGTTATTCGTTTTGTAAAGTTAGATGTTACTG